>JANHFM010003401.1:120602-134097 GCA_032468115.1 Grayia smithii | reverse complement strand
TATAAGACGACCCCCCACTTATCTGAAGATTTTAATGGGTTAAAAAGTCGTCTTATATGCCGGAATTTACGGTAACTGGTTGAATTAGACATAGAACTGTGAAAATGAAAATGCCAGGAGAAAAAAAACCTTGCGTGTTTAATTCCAGCAAGATGGAATGACACTCAATTTGGAAAATAACTGACATCCCTGGATGGGATCATAAACCCCTGTTCAGAAGAGTGCTACCTAATCTGAGAGTCCCTCAAACCAGCTGCTGACTAAGGAGAAGATAACAGTTGTGTTCAGGAGGGCCAACATGCGACTCCATCTTGTTTACTAGTTGCATCAAATTCTGGCTTGGGAAGCACTTCTTATAGTCACACATACCTTAATCACCTTTTGGTCAGACTTGTCACTGTATATAGTAGTATATATTATTAAAAACATTGGGGTTCATTTGATACTTTTTAACATTCAATTGGGTGAAACACTGCATCATACAGCAAAACTTTGTCAACAAAGGTACCTCCAATGGGATAAGGCTGGTACTCATTACTCCGGAAGGAAGGAATTTTGGGGATGTTTGTGCTCCTTCAGCACTCATGTGCTGCTGTTGCTGTCAAAATGAGCCACAGTTATGTAATCGTCATTGTCAGTGTTCCCTGACAGCTTCCCACAAGTCAATGGAGAAGCCAGATAGGGAAGCCTCTTAATACCTTCCCACTAGCAAGACTCACCCAACTGCATACTCTGCAATCTTTCTCTTCCCATACACAACAGTAGCCAGATACCTGCCTACTTGAAGGGGAGAGAAGGAGAGGGAGGGAGGGTGGGAGGGAAGGAAGGAAGGAAGGAAGGAAGGAAGGAAGGAAGGAAGGAAGGAAGGAAGGCAGCTTCCTATAATGAAACTTACTGGGGAAAGTTAACAGGGAGATGGAAGATGCTTCTGCTCCCAATTTTTGGCTGGCTGTGATCATTATTTAGGTAAGGAAATATCTCTGAAACAATGATCCAACTGGTCATGGATTGTCTAATACACTCTATATGGGACTGCACTTGAATTCATTTAGAAGATGCAGCTGGTCCAGAAGGCACTACCTTGAGCATTTATAGGACTACTATTTTGCACTTCTAACCAGTTAGCCTCTTAATACAATTCAACATGCTTTTGTCCTCTTTAAAGCCTCAACTCCCTCAGGACCAGAGTATTCCTGAGAACATCTACTTCCTGGGGCATCTGCCTATCCAATAAAATCTGGAAGGGAAGATTTCCACTGGGCCCTGAACCTCAGGAACCCAATACCTGGGGCTTTATTTGCAACAGGCCTCTTGGTTAATCACTAGGGAGAAAGTATTTGTGAGTGCATACAAACATATGCAACACATTATTTCCTTACACAGATGAAAACATGCCTTTTATTTTCACTCCTGGTAACAAGGTTGGAAACAATCCAAGAAGCAGGCTCTGCTATCTTGTTGAAACCCTGGAATCTTGTTTTGTCACTCTCCCAACCCTCTTTCATAACTAAATGTTAACCCAGTGAACATTTTTGAAGTCGGGCATGTTGTCAAAATGTCCCAAACAGATTAGAATTCCACCCTAAGAGAACTCAGATCTTCCTTAATTGGTTCAAAGGATATAAAATTGAGTAATTTTACTTCATATGTCTATTTAGTTTTGATTACAATATCATATATTGATAGTGAATGCTGTTTTTTTTAATCTCTATGAGAATAACGATGATTGTGTGCCTAGCACGTTGCACTCAGTCCATATCCAATTTAAGTATGAAACATACTGGGTGGTTGGCCCAAGGTTGCTGTTTTCCAATCTAATCTTATTTATTTCACTGAAGATAAATGGAGCTGGGAGTTCCAGACATTCCTGCTGGATGGGACAACATTCACATGATTCCTGTGTGGCTTGGAAAAGTAAAGATGGCACAGCAACCTTTTTGGGACTGAGTGGGCATAGTGACTTTTGTTGTCATTAAATTTTGGAGTTCACAGCTAGTTTTAAAACGTTGGTACCACTTTTTCCAATAAGTAGATATACCATGTTTCCCGAAAATAAGACAGGGTCTTATTTTCTTTTGACCCCTGAAATATGGCCTTGGCCTTATTATCAGAGGTCTTATTCCTGAAGTGGAATAGGTGTGGCTGGTTCTTGCCCGCAGCATTGCCAGCGAGAATCGGGTCACAAAAAAACCTCCCAAAGTTCTCACAGCAAATCGTGTGAAAAGGAGAACGCACTGCTGCCACTCGGGAGAAGAAGAGAGAGACAGGAGGCACTGCGAGACAGTGCCTCCAACTTGGAGAAGTTGCTGGGGGAGCTGGAAAACACGTTTCGGCAGGGCCAGGAACACAAGAGCCATGAGGAGAGCCGCCTCAAAAATGACTTCCTGGAAATTCTGGCGCATGCGCAGGCCCTCCTCAAGGAGACTCTGAGCATCTCAGCTGGCCTGCAAAAGAAGTCTGAGCTGCTTGAAGTCATCTGGACCATGGCGCCCACCTCAAGATAGAATATCTCAAGGGCGAGCGGGAGCCTCGTGGGCTTCAAGTGACGCTTTCTTTCCATCTCCCTCAGTGGCCGGCCATGCCAGGACTCTTGCCTGCCATTCTTCCCCATGGACTTTCCTCCATCGCATGGCAACAGGGCATGGCAGGAGCTGGAAGTCAAGTAAGACATGTGTCTCGCTTCTCCGCCGTCTTACCTTCCAGCTCCTGCCAGGACCGGCAAGGGGGGGGAGAGAAGAGAAAGCAAGGGGAGCCCCGTCTCCCTCCATGCATGTTGCTTCTCTGCCACTCCACCCCTCCCCACCTGTCACTCCCTCTTGCTGGCTGAGATTGGCAAGCCAGATTCAGGGAACTGAATGTGCTGCCACCTCCCGGGAGGAGATGATCAGAAATGGGCTGTCACGCAGTGCCTCCTCTCTCTTCTCCCGAGTGGCAGCAGTGCATCTGATTCACCGAATCTGGCCTGCTGATCTTGGGCGGCAGCGGCTCTGATGCTCCCCCTTCCCCCGTGCATTTGTGGGGGTTATTTTCAAAGGGGGCTTATATTAATACATGTTCTCGAAAGCCCAATTGGGCTTATTATCGGGACATGTCTTATTTTCGGGAAAACATGGTACTATGGTTATTCTCATTTGGGGAATTCCATTATCTGAGAGTTGCTCTTTCAAAACACAATCCTGATTGGGCATACTTATTCCTGAAGCTTTTCTCATCCCCAACCCCCCCCCCATACATTTTGGAGACTACTGTATTGACAGACAGTATCAATCCATCGTGGATGGAATGATACTGCTGTGAAATGAAAAACCAAAGACTAAAGAAGTTTAGTGAATATTATTAGAGTTTATTGCTTAAATATATTTGGCTCCACTAATGAAATAACTCATTGAAATAAACAGGGGCAACATATTTTTTTTTCTTTTTAGTGTTACATTATATTCTTATAAAAGGTGCAGATAAAAAGGATGCTACAAGGTTTGTACATTTAATTCAGGTACAGAATTAAGTTGACCAACAAATGAGGAGACACCACAGCATTAGAAGAGCGTGACTTGATATCCACACAAAGAATAAGAAGCCCTTTACCGGTTGTGGATGGGGACACCCCAGACAGATGTTTAAGATTGCTTAAGGCAGATTAGTTAACATATAAAAGGCTGGGATTCTTCCACTTATATCTGTGCTCATAGAGGAGAGGAGAATGGTATCCTTTAACCACTTTGGAACGTGAACTTTCAGGTAAGCCAAAATCACTCACTAGGAGAAGAATCCATCTCAAGGCTTTGATCTCGTCTTACCTTCTTACCTAGAACGTGACTGAGAGGACGGAGACAAAAATTGCATATTTTGAAGATGTTTCTAGAAAAGGTAGAAAAATGATAGGGGAAGGGGGTTGCCATCTTCCTCATTCCTCTCCAGTTTGGCTCTGAGGTTAAACAGAGGCTGGCCAGGTGCTGGCCAGTTGTATTTGTCATTTATGCACGACTGACATTACCTCACACTTTGGATTTGGTTGGCAAATCCATTTGATCGCGGTGAATCTCATACATCAGGGGTCCCTGGCCCCCAGGCCTGCAACCCAGTATCGGGCCTTGAGCCATTAGGAATCGAGCTGTGGAAGTGGTGGGCAAGGAGTAGGCACACATGTCTGCCACTTGTGCAAATGGAGCTGCATGTGCATGCATGCACACTCGCCCACTACTCGTGAGGAATCTCCTTCTCCCCGCAACATCAGAAAGGAGGGGAACTCTTGTCATATACTATGGAAGATAAGCCGTTCTGAGCAAAGAGCTTTCCCTTTCTGGAGATGCAGAGCCCATTTATGGTATTAGGGTAAAAGTGAACACGCCCAGCCCTTGTTTGCTCCGTCCAAGGAGTACCAAGATATCACTCAGTTTGCTTATAATGCCCTGGTGCAGTCTCAATAGTCATGGCTGCAACATGGTGTACAGACACACACACACACACACACACACACACATAAAAAAAAGCAAACTAAAACATGGCAAAATAAATAGAAGTGTAGCATTTACAGGTTTCCCTTAAAAATATTCCTAATATTTTTAATTAAAACTTAAAAAAATATTAAACAAGACTGCATACATCATGTACATAGCAGAACTGTACACATGCTCTCCTCTTGAGTTTCAACCTGGAAAGCAAAAGCAAAGCTACCAAATAAAGCAGCAGTCTAGCATCCCCCATGATGAAATCCTTCCACCCTTTTTCTCTCTGCCTCGAACACAGCACTAGTGACCATATTTCCAAAGAACATGGAAATTTCTTACAAATGAGAAGCACCTCTTCTAAGTCACTTTGCTACAGCATTTTGGGTGAGGGCGAACTTAAACTGCTTTATTATTCCTTAAAGAACTTGGAATGCTTTGCATGAGCTGGTATGTTGAAAATAAAGAAAAGGCTGCATTGGATTGAAATAGATGAACAGGATTGGATCTAACAAACAGTAGGTTTACTAGCTGGAACTGACAAATTACTTCTAATCACTGCTATTCAGCAATGGATCCAAAAGAGCCACTTCTGTTAGAAGTGCATCTTCCAGTAATTATTTCCCTATATTGCAGGTATTTTACATGGTTTGTATTTTGAAAAACCGTAACTCCCTTTCTTATGGGTTAAACATTTAACTCTTTGACTGCAGTACAGATAGTCCTTGACTTACGACAGTTGAGCCCAAAATTTCTGTTGTTAAAAGAGAGTTTTGCCCCATTTTACAATCCTCAAGTGAATCACTGCAGTTGGTAAGTTAATAACCCGGTTGTTAAGTGAATCTGGCTTCTCTATTGATTTTACTTGTCAGAAAGTTGCAAAAGGGGATCACATGGTTTTAATACACAGCAACAATCATAAATATGAACCAGTTGCCAAGTTTCTGAATTTTGATCACATGACCTTGGGGATGCTGCAAAGGTGAAAATGGTTACAAGTCACATTTTTCAGTGCCATTGCAACTTTGAACAGTCACTAAACAAACTGTTGTAAGTCAAGGACTACCTGAGGATACAGCTGGATGACACGAATAGTCAAGAGACTGTGGAGGAAAAAGGCCCAACCTATCACAAAACCTCAAAAAGTGAATTAGGCTTTGAGTTTATAAATGCATCACTCTGTAAAAATTGCCTAATTTATATGAAACAGTCCCAAAGGTGCTTTTCCAAAGGAATTGCTAGGAATACAAACCCTTCCAATCCCTGCCATTCAGTCAGAACTGAAGAAGCTTCTTAGATGAGAAGGAAAATGTCTTCAAGGAAGTCCAGCTGCCTTTTGAAAAGCACCTGGGGATAACCATTAACTGGATAACTGAGAATCTCCATAGACATTTATATGAAACAGGATCTCCCAAAAAGGCTTAATCTTGTTTTGGGGCTGCCCCAATTAAATCAGGCAACATAATGGTTAAAAATTTACTCTTTGTTTCTTTCCCCTGGTCTGTGGCAAACCACAGTTTGGCCTCTTAACCAGAAAGTTATTGCTGTCATATCTTACAGTCAGATACGAGATAGTATTGCTTGAGAACTTCGCAAGATGTGGAAAAGCAAAAAAAAAATAAAATAAGAAGCACTTTTGCTGAGGATACCACAAGAGTTATCTCATTTGTTCTGGATGTTTTGATGTAAGAATTGTTCCCTCTCAGCCCTATGTGAATTTTTTTTTTCAGACTGAACATTCTCAGGTTCCCTTCTTGAGAGAGAATAAACTGAACATAACATGTTACAGCTGTTATCTACATCAATACAGGAGCCAAAGTTCAGTCCTCTCTCTGACTTCTTTGAGGAGGGATAGAAAACTCGATGGAGAAATGGACTTCTCTGCTTCAAGTTGCATGCACAAATTCAAGGCATGCATGTGGTACATCTGTGCATTTTGAGTGGACACCTATAGACCCCACTTGCTGGCTTTGCAACACAAATAATGCGGCACTTCTGGGGATGTTTTTTTTTAAATGAATTACCAAATATCAAGAAATAAGGGAAAGCACAGAGTGTGGCTGAACTCCAACCACGTACGGTAAAAAAAAAGGGGGGGGGAGGGGATTTAACTGGATTCTGGTCTTTCGTTGCTGTTTTGATTTTATTTAATTTCAATAGTCCATGCTAAACTAGGCCTCAAGCACCTACGAAACAGTACCTTTATGTGATTTGCAAATGTCAGCAATAGCTTCATTTGGCTAAAGAAAATCCATGGGCATTTGACCAACAGCCGAGCCAATAATCTTCACAACAGAGAGATGCTGCACTTTTGGCCAGGGATGAGTGTAGTAAATAAATTCTGATGTCACCTCTGAGAAGACCTAGTTTGAACTGAGATTTGTTGAAAACTTCTATTTTGGATTATGGAATTCAGCTCCAACTTTTCTTTTTTTTTTAATCTATGGCAATCTGAAATAGAGGTCATGGGAAGTTGCTACTAAATTCCATCAACTGTTCATGGGAGTTGACATTTCCCAAGTGAAGGAATGACTCAAAATACAGTGAGTCCTGGTTACAAACAAAATGAATCTTATTGTATGTGTAATTATATTTAATATTATTTTTAGATATTCCTCACAAAACCGATTGCTAAACCAGACTGCTAGGTATTGCTCTGAAGAAGAAAAAAATCTTACTGCAAGGAACAGAATTGAAACCACTAAGACTTACAAATCTCTGATCCAGGTTGCTGTAGATTTTACAGGAATAGATGAAGAGATACTTCAGTACTTTATCTTGTGGAACCAATGACAGAAATACTGGCAATAATAATAATTTTAAAAAACCAGGTATTATATAGCAGAGCTAAGGGCAAAAATAAAATGTCTGATTCTCTCCAACTATCATATGAACTTCCTTGACTGCCCTATTCCTAGGGGGGAAAACACTCATTGTTTATTTGAACACGGAATCTCCCTCTTCCTGCTCTAAGTACCTCATTGATAATTGGCAACCGCCTCAGGTTCTTGCAGGGGCCACTGATGTTGATGGTCACTCTAGCTGAAAGGAAGGAGATTTCTAATGTTACTCTGATGCAATGTTCTTAAATATCTTCCAGACATCAGGGTTACCTGCCCATCATCTAAATTAAGAGATGTCTGTTATCAGGAATGGCCACCTGAGAACATCATGCTCGCTGAGGCTTATAGTTAAACCTATCTTCTCTTTATCCTGGTTCCTTACTGCAGTAACAATATTACTTATTTACTTACCTTACTGCAGTAACAATTAGATGGCTCAGTTTATACTTTATGGGAAGGAAAGGAGTATAGTCACAGATGAAGAGCTTGAACTGAACTGCATCTTATTTGTGGTATATAATCTCTGTAAGGAATTTGGAAATACTGAGCGATATAACTCAATGTTTATTATTTTGAATAAGGTGTAATCTTGAGATTTGGTGCAAGGAAAATGGGTTTGCTATGCCGTTTTACTCTTTCTTGGACAAGACAAGACAAGAGACATAGTGTAATACCACATTTCTACTAAAGGGAACAGCCAGAAGCTCAATGTAGCATTCACATTTTTCTTTAAAACATCTTGTCATTCATCCTGAAGAATCCCAAAAGTACAACCCTGTTAATCTTCAAGAATATTTAGGGTGGAATCATTCAGTTCTGAAAGAGGAAGAAAGAGGTCATCCCAAAGGTGCTTTTTCAAGAGGCTTTCTGGACTTTCTGGTCTTTCTTTGAAGACATTTCACTTCACATCTAAGAAACTTCTTCAGTTTCTTGGATGAGAATGAGAAGCGAAACGTCTTCAAAGAAAAATCAGAAGCTCCAATTGCCTTTTGAAAAAGCACCTTTGGGACAACCATGACCTGGATGAATGAAAATCTTCATAGACAGAGAAGTAAGTTTCCATGTAATGAAGGATCATCTTATAACTCAGTGTTTCTTAAACTTTTTTTCTGTAAGGACCCCTTTCCACTTTTTAAAATTATGGAGGACTCCAAATGAACTTTCATTTGTATGGATTATATTCATCAACATTTACTATACTAAAAATTTGCATTCATTGCCAGTTCTCACAATTTGATGGGATTTTAATATTAAGAATTTTGATTTTGTGGACTTCTGAGAGGATGGCCACAACCACACTTTTAAGAAACACTGCTCTAAATAATATTGTAAAAAACAGGCATCCCTATGACAGGATTTTTTTATATAAAGGCAAATTAACTTCCCATACATTTAATGAAAACATCCTGTATTCTGGAATGCTATGAACAGGAAAATTCAGAACCAGAGCACTGAAAACGAGGGCACACAAAAATAAGACAATTATTTTTGAAGTTTTGAGCACTTCTATTTAGGGTTCCCAACATTCAACCCAACGTTGGTAGAGGAATCTTGCAATATGGCTTATTAATCTGTGTTTGAGGGAGAAAGGAATTTTCTACTTTACAGAAATAAACTTAAATCTACAGAATTTTTTCATACCAACAAAAGCAAGTAATCAACATGACAATTGGAGTGTCTTTTATAATCCCTGGAATCCTATGGATTTTGCCCTTGCAGAAAAGCTTTTTCAGACATCATCTTAAACTTTGCCTCCATTTTGCTCACACTCAAGCTTGCACCATCTCTTTTTTTCCTGAGATCCAGTTGAGAATTGATGAATAAGTACTCAATTCATAAGATCAAAAAAAAAACACCCTATACTGCATAGTTCTATTGATGTACAACCATGTAAGAACAATGAAACAGGGAAGTATTATTTGGCTCTCTCTACATATCCATGTTTCTGTTTTGGCTGTTCTGCAGACAATTTATTACATGATAAACTGCTTGTTTATTGTCATGGCAAGAGTTGTTTTCAAATGTACTGGATAATCCCTTTTAGGTCTGCCATATATCTTAATTCTTTCTTTGTCACTTCCATTATGATGGAAAAAAAATTCTTGAATGTTCCAGTCACCTTACAATTACATAATACTGTGAAAATATTGTTGGAAGGGTTGCAGTTGCTGAAAAGGCCAGTCTGTTACAACGAAAAATGTCCATCCCAATTGAGTCACGGCTTCCAATAAATGACTGGATTCTCCTTTTCAACTATCAGACAAACCATTTGTGTATTTTTCTTTTTCATTTCTACATCTTATTAGTTCAAATAATTTGTGTTACTGTGCTATCAAAATAATGCAGTTTTACAAATGGAAATACTGCTATGCCCCAAACCCTTTCCTACCACATTGCTTAGCAATGATAACTGATCAGGTTCAGGTTAATGATGATCACTCTTAGAGTATGGTTCCTCCTGTTTTTTCACAACTTGATATAAAGACTTAGCACACTTCCAAATACTCAAGTGATTAGTGGGAGGGGGGGGGAGTGAGTATCCCAAACATTTTATGCATCTCAGAAACAGAACAGCTCTAGCTACTTCCTCTGACGCAACATCACTTGCTTGTCATGCATCAGTAAATACCAGTCCTTGGGACTAATGTCATGTTTCTCAAAGTCAATGGCCTTTTGGAAATCCAGTGGAGGAAGAGAACCACAATACTGTAATACCACTAATTCACTCTTGAAGGCAGGTCAAACCAAGAATGGCAAGAAAATTCAGAACCATCCTGAGACTGTCTTGCATTTTCTCAGCATTGGAGATTTTTTTTTTTTAAAAAAAGTGTAAACTTTGGCACGTGATCCTCCCCTACCACCACCCCAAGTAACTGGTGCAAAAAGCCCCCGAGCTTTCTGTTCCATCAAATGGGTCCAAGTGAAGTTGTAGTAGAATCAAGAAGCCATTCGATCAATCAAAAGGAAGGTTTGATGACAAATCCTTTGGGCACTAGAGAGGCACTTTTTCCATCATTCCAGATTATGTAAATATGGAAGAGAGCAAGACAGGAGAATAAGTTCATCCCGGGGAAAAAAAAAGCCATTGGCACTAGATGCGCTTCCTGCAGAAAGGATTTAGACAGTCTCACCATCTTGGTTGCAGCAGTTGTTCATTACGGTTTTGCACTTTGTGTAATCTGCACATCGTCTATATTTAATAATTGAGCTTTGTTATTGCTCGTTCCCGACTTGTCTCCAGATTTTGGTTCCCTGAACGCTTACGGTTGCGCTTGAGCTTGGATAAGTCTTTGTCAAAAACTTCACCTGATCTCAGTGCTGACACAAGATCATCAAACTCTCCTCCTCCTTCCTCTGAGATACTACCAGCTTTTGCTTTCTTCTGACGCCGCTCTTTCTCTCTCTGTTCTTTAAGCTGTTAAGACATATACACAGATTTAATATTGCGGCTGGCTGTAAAATGCACTAATAAAGACCATGAACAAAACTAATTAGAAATAATTTTAAAAGACATTCATAAGTAGTTGTTTGCTGCAACCTCATCCCACACTCAGCTATTCATTGGGATAATTCCAAACTTCAACAATACTGGGAGTCTTTGACTTACGACCACAACTGAGCCCAAAATTTCTGTTCTTAAGTGACTTTTGCTGCATTTCATGAACTTTCTTGCCATAGTTGTTAAGTGAATCACTGCAGTTGTTGTTAGTGATATGGTTGTTAAGTTAATCTGACTTCCCCATAGAGTTTGCTTCTCAGAAGGACCCCAGGACACTGCAAGCATCATAAATATGAACCAGTTGCCAAGCATCCAAATTTTAATCACGTGATATTACAACAGTAATGAGTGGGGGGAAATTGAAAATGGGAAAATGGTCATAAGTCACTATTTTCACTGCTGTTATAATTTTGAACAGTCACTAAATGAATGGTTGTAAATCAAGGACTATCTGTATAAGAAGCTAAATATAACTTTTTGGGATCAGTCTCAAAAACTACCTAGTCCAGCATCCTGTTTGTAACAGTAGCTAGCCAAATACATCTGAAAATGATAGATATCTTCTGTTATTTGTTTCCTTGGTTTGTATTTTATGGAGTTTGCCTTTTTTTCCCCTTTCCTTTGCTGTTTTTAACATTCTGCTATTTATTTATGTAAAGCGTTTTTAACCTGTTCTTCCACTGAAAAAACTCCCAGAGTGATTTACAAAGGTCAGGAATAAGACAGACTTGCTCCCTGGGGTTTATAGTCCTAAACTGAACTTTTAATTGCTTTTTCTCTGTTTGTTAGCCACCCTGTGGGTTTTGCAAATAAGTGTAAATAACATTGGATTCTTAACATTGCATTAAAACATGGGGCATCTGTAAATAATGGGCCTGGAATGAAAGTCAAAAAAAAAAATGGAACTGGAAAACGACCTTGGATAAAAGTGACTTAGCTTGCAAACCACATCTGTATCAACAATTGCTTCATTAAAGCCAGCAAGACAACTCTAGATTGAACATAAAACAATTTGTGAAATATTCTGGAAACTACTTCTAAGATCCTGTGAGGTGAAGTGATTAGGCTGCCAAACTGAGCCCAAGGGTATCTCCTTTCATATTGCACCGGACCATTTTTTTCTAATTTACCTCATGGGTAAGATGCTGGGGAGATAAAGGAATGGGTGAGATAAAAAAAAAAAGAGAGAGAAATTAGTGTCTCCTTGAAGAAAGACTAAGATAAAAATCTAATTAGGATAAAGTCATAAGGATGGCTTTCGGTGAAGAAAAAAAGATGCCTCAGTTCTTGGCTATTCTCCAGGGAATTCAATATTTAGGAGGAATGAGAAAGAGAATTGTTCCTCCTACTAATGTGGGTATAAGAATGTTATTTTGACTACGTTGATTTCAGCAGCTGTAAGATCCCAACTGATTCAAGTGTCATCAGTAATACTATGGCAGATCACAATCATCACATCCTGGTCACCTACAATTTCTCCTCTGCCCCTCACCTATAACATCCCCATCACTTATTCTAGCACAGAACTGGGAACAAACTCCTCTCCCTTTTCTGAGTTGAAGGCTTTGCTATCTGTTCCCATTCTGGATGGCAAGGAATTCTTTAGCTCCTTCAACCTTGCAAAACTAGCAATAGCAATAGCACTTAGACTTACATACCGCTTCACAGTGCTTCTACACCCCTCTCTAAGTGGTCTACAGAGTCAGCCTATTGTCCCCAACAATCTGGGTCCTTATTTTACCTACCTGGGAAGGATGGAAAGCTGAGTCAACCTTGAGCCTGGTGAGATTTGAACTGCTGAACTAGCAGTCAGCTGAAGTAGCCTGCAGTACTGCACTCTAACCACTGTGCTATCTCCTCTCTTAGGTTATTACTAAGGGGTTATTCTCCACTTAAGAAGAACCCAAGAGAAACAATGATGTAAACCAGCTTGTGAACTGGCATGTACAAAATTACACTGTAAGAAAATATTCACACTGCCTTTAACTTCCCAAGACATTCAGGAAATCATTTTTTCTGAAAAAAAAAAAAGAACTTTTTAAAAATTCTAACTTTTGAGTCCTCACCATGACTTCCATGCGTGCCCTGCGCTCCTCTTCTTCTTTCTTCTTCCTCATATTCTCCAGATCTTGCTTAGCTTCTGTAAATGATTGTAGGAAGGTGTCAAAGATGCCAAAAAATTCATCTGGCTGCATCCTTCCCTCACTCTCTCCAAAATGCTTCAGTGCTTTGGCATACTGTTAAAGAAAGGAAGAAAAACTCCTGGCATTTAGAAGGAAAAGAACACAGCAAATGTTTATTAAGGAAAAAATACTATGATCTGTTAACGGAAATGTTCAATTTCATGGAGAATGTACATTTTGTATTTTGTTTCAATCTCAGAAAAACATTTGAAATTTAAATACCAGAAATGTTTAGTATCAACAAGGATAAATGAGAAATTTGTTCCATCCAAATTGTTACAGGTATGTTAATTTATTATATCCTCAGTCTTGGAACTGATCAAAATCTGGAATGTACCTGTTCAGCAAGCTCTATACTTTGCTATAATTTTATGATCTACTAGCAAGTTAAATATATTCCCTAGGTGTCTACACATTGGGTAAAACCAGGGGTGAAATCCAAAATTTTTCGCTACCGGTTCTGTGGGCGTGGCTTGGTGGGCGTGGCAGGGGAAGAATATTGCAAAATCTCCATTCCCACCCCAC
>JANHFM010003401.1:89931-104192 GCA_032468115.1 Grayia smithii | reverse complement strand
GAGCGGAGGTCAGGTGCGGTCCGGAGGTCGGTGGGGAGTTCATTCCAGAGAGCGGGTGCGCTCACAGAGAATGCCCTTGCCCTGGGGACCGCCCGCCGACATTGTCTGGTGGATGGTACCCTGAGGAGGGCAGCTCTGTGTGAGCTCACTGGGCGGTGGGATGAAGGTTATATTATGCTGCTTGTTAACTTAATACATTTTGATGATTAAATGTTTTTCTACAAGTGGAAAGATTACACAAGAGCGTATAAAATGAAATCAACTTAATGCTTCAAATATGAACACTGTATATCAGATACCCAACTGATGCATTAGCTAAAACCAGAACTGCGTATGAATTCTGGGAGTTGAAGTCCACAAGTTTCATATCTGATATATTCTCATTATACGCTACCTAAAGTTGCTCTGTGAGTGAGATGGCTGGTCAAATTTAGGGTCCACCTATATCTCACAGAATAATTTTGGGCAGTGTGCAATGAGATCATATCAGCTATTAAGCTGTTAAGAACAGATAAAACATTTGATCTTAGCCAAATGGCAAGAAATGATACTTACTTGACTTTTGCTGCTTCTGGAAGATGTTGCAGTTCAGACTGTACGTCAAGCACATCTAGGTAATTCTTTTCAAAGATCATTATTAAGTAGTGTAATAAGGTAATATTCCTAAGAGAAATGGATATGAAAGAGACAGGAAACAAAATCAGGGTAAGGTAATTATATCTGAAAAGCTTAAAATGAAATCAAATTCTTAGTCTAACATTCACACTTTTAATATAAAATTGATGTAATAGTTACTTCCCCAGGCCTTTGGGCCAGGCTGAGTAGAGACCTCAATCTGAGGAGCTACAGTATATTTTAACTCTGGTTGCCATTTTATTGTTTTGATAGGGTTTAATGGTAAGTATTGTTTGTTTCTTGTTTGATTTCTTTTCCATTTTTGGACATCACCTGAGTCACTTTATCTGACCAGGCAGCCATGTAAATGCTTTTATTCATTTAATATTTCACATCTTTTGTGCTAAAAAATAAGAGTGAGGAATGTTTTGTCTTCAAATGTGATGTGTATGATGACTGCCAGCACCCTTGACATTCTGGGAGCTGCATTGCAACAACATCTGGTGGACTAGATGTTCCCACCTCTGCCCTGAAGTCTCAAATGATTATTTGCAAATGACTCAACAACAGAAGCAACACTGTACAAAGTACAAAGGTCTCCCAGCAAAACACCCCAAGCCTACAAGAAGACTATTCAATGGCTATATTGTTTTGTTTGTGCATCTAATTCCCAAATGAAGGGTCTTGCATTTGTTCAGGTCCCTGATATATTTTTAATTTCGGGATGGAAGTTCCTATCTTCTGAACCCCATTCCCCAGCTGAGAAAGTGGAACAATTTGGAAGAGCAGGAAAGGGGTGCTGACCATTTGGCTTAGAAAAATTAACATTCCTAATAGTCTTCGAGAGAAGCTGTTTGTTACTTTAAAGTAACTTTTTTTGTACTGCAAAAAAACCCCAACAAGTTCACTCCTAGTGATATGGAAAGATGGCACCTACATTTATGGATGCTCTCAAAATGAAAAACAAAACATTTCTTTCTAATCATCAAGTGTCATTGGATAGAAGAACTGTAAACAGCTACCAAGATCATGAACTATCACTAGTTTCTTGTAGCAGCAAAGACAATTTCAAAACGAATTGCTGGCTATTTGTACAAAGAGAAATACTGTGCCTCTTAGATATGAAATATTTTACCATCACCTGAAGATGAGTTGGGATTGTTTTTTTAAAAAAATTCTACGAGTGTGCTAAAAATTTCAGGTTGAAATTGCAAACATACCATTAAATAATTTTAGCCTTGAAGAGATTTTTTTTTTCAGTTTTAAAAACATTTCTGTCTTTTAGTTCTACCTAGAGTTACTGTTGTTATTTTCAAAAATATCCTTCTGGTATAAAGCTGTTTTCTCTGTTTCAAGCTTGCACCAAAATTAATTATATGGACCGTAACCACTTTTAATGTAAAATCTTTTTCAGATATGCATGCTCAGATAGGATGTACATCTTAAAATTAATAAGCTGTATTTTAATTTTCTTTTGTATTATGAAAATGCCCTTGAAACTTTTTTTTTTTACTGAAGTACAGGATTGAAGATTTATCATTAGTAAGTGAACCTACTTATCTATGCTAGATTTGGTATCCACAATCTTATTCAGGCTGGAAACCTTAAAGCCATACGCATTTCCTCTTTGTCCCTTGTTCATGTAATTGCCAAAGGCCAACACGACCTCCAAAAGCTGCTTCAGGCGCTTGCTGCGGATGAGCTCTCTGGAGGCCAAGAGAATAGCTGAAAGAGACAAAGGCCCTTAGATTGACGTACTGGACTGATGATAGTTGAAAGGGAGAATGTAGGGGAGGGATCTCCCTAACAATGCCACTAAATTTTTTCTAAACCCAAAGCTCCTCTCTCACTTTTCAACACAGGAAGAGCAATAGTGAGCATGGAAATAGACCACTGAGTGTGTTTGTTTGGGTGGTTCTAATTCTGCAAAAAGGCTTTTGGGAGACACAGTAAAAAAAAATTCACGGAAGAGATTTTGCATTACATATCAGAATGCATACACCAAAAGTGGGTAACCTACACTCCCTGCCTGGGCCATCCTCAACCCTCTCACTGCTCTTAGGAAATGCGATTGTCAAAGAAGGAAGGATTGTGACAAGTTTTCTTCTGCAATAATCTTGATGTACCCCCAGGACTGATAAGCTCCATCCAACCCACCAAGAAACTGGGATCCTGCCAAAGAGCTAGATATCTCAGGCTGTTCAATTCATAACACAAACTACAGTGGCATCGATTTTCTTCTGCTTAAGCTTGCACAGAATGCTTCAGCACACAGTGTTCCTTGGGCAGGATGACACCTCTGACACCTGAAATATGTTACTGTTTGTAAAGAATATAACTTACCTTCCACTTTTGGCTTAGCTTCAGCTAGCCTCTCTGGAAACTTCTTCTTAAAGAATAATGCTTGAAGTCTTTGTTGGTAGTGATCAATCCTAGAAAGAAAGCAGCAAGAGATCTGAGCTGCATTTCAATAAGTCTTACAGCAAAACAGAATACCTGTAAGACCAATTGATTTGTATCCAAAGTCCATCTTATTACTAGAACAGAAATCTCTGAATATGAACAATTCTATCAGATGCTCTTCCCAGAGACAATGTCTTGCAGAGACATTGAATATCATAACAATCATGCATTTTTATTCCCCTGAAAAAGATGTTTTCAAGATAAAACACAGAGGAAAAAGAGGAGGAAGAAGTTTCCAGTTCAATGAAAGTTCAATAGCTTGACTAGGTGGCTCAGTGGCTAAGACACTGAGCTTGTTGATCAGAAAGGTCGGCAGTTCAGCGGTTCGAATCCCTAGTACAGGTCTCCTGTGTGAACAGGGAGTTGGACTAGATGACCTCCAAGGGCCCTTCCAACTCTGTTACTGAATATAGTATTTTCCCAGTACATTTCCAGTATTTTACACAAGGGTCACTCTTAGGCATCACTAACTTGAGTCTCAAGCTTCCAATTCCACTGCAAAACATAGCGACTCACATAAGGATAGAGCCTGTTACTCAAATGCATGATAATATTTTCATATAATATACATAGGAAAAGCAGGTGATTGAATTTCATTGACAAACACTTTGATAAACTACAATGATACTATTTGAAATATTGCATTGTGTCAGCTGTCCCCATCTTGGTTTTCTCAACATTAGATTTAACTTCCATAATTGTGTGTTAGCAAGGTCATAATGTCTAGGAATTATGAGGGCTACATTCTTCTTTAAAAAGGTAAAGGAGTCCCTATGGATTTTATTCTGCTAGTCATTGCTGACAATAGGGGATGGTGCTCATCTTCATTTCAAGGCCACTGAGCCGTCCATCGCCGTCCAAAGACATTTCCGCAGTCATGTGGCCAGCATGACATCTTAGAGGGCTGTTACCTTCCCACCTAAGTGGTACCTATTTATCTACTTGCATTTGCATGCTTTCGAATTGCTAGATGGGCAGGAGCTGGGATGAAGACAGGAGACCATCCTGTTGTGTGGCACTCAGGTTTTCCAGTTTACAAACCCAATGTCTTAACCACTCAACCACCAGATCACCCCCCAATTTTTCTATAGAGGGTGTTAATTTACATTACAATATTCCCTCCCTTTTTCTCCCATTCTCCATCACGTACAAACAGACCTAATAATGTACATATATGCACCTGCTCATTTCATAGAGGAAACGATCTGCTCGCGCCATGCGATCGATTTCATGCTTATGTTCTTCCAACAGGTCAATATCACTCTTCTCTGGAACAAACTTCAGTAGCTGGAACACCAAAAGTGTTTTTTTTTTAAACAACAACAATATAGACACAACATGAAGCAACCAACCAGACAGAGGGAGGTTAACAGCATGAAAATGAACGAATAGATTGGTACTGAAAATGCTGTCCTACATCCTGCTATAATAGTATTTTTGAAGCAATGTGTCTGTAGTAGTTAAAAGTGATCTTCCTGAAACATTTGCTTGATTCTCTGTCTTCCTACTGTGACTTTGTTACATGGTTCGTAATTCCATGTGTAGGATTTCTCACTTCCAGCTACTATTTGCTGGATATCTTGTTGATATTTAATGAACTTCTTTGACACAGAAGGCCATTCAGAAACTAAAAGTGTTCTTCCCATTCTTCCTCCAATACAAAGTTCTATCTATTCTCCCCTCATCCCCTCCAGCACATTTCTAAAATGGCTGCTTCATAAAGATAATGAACAATGTCTATATGACTAGATTTATAGGGTGATCATTCAAAGTATGAACTCAAAACAGCTCATTCAGCAACAGATTCTTTTTTATCTATCTGGTGGGATTAAGGCTTGGCTTCACACATCCAATTGCCACTTCAAAAATATGCTGGAAGATCAGCCTGGTTTATATGATTGCTTACCAATTCATTAATTATTCCAAGGAGTAGTTTAACTGTTACTGAGCCACAGATAAGCTATTGGCACTGGAAGAAGTCCTAGCAGCCACCCAAAAGTGAAAACAACCACAATTGAGCCCAAACTTTATGTGTTTAAATGAAACATTTGTTAAGTGAGTTTTGCCCCATTTTACGACCTTTCTTGCCACAGTTGTTAAGTGAATCACCGCAGTTGATAAGTTAGTAACTCAGTTGTTAGGTGAATCTGGCTTCCTCATTGACTTTGCTTGTCAGAAGATCACACATGGTGGCCATAAGACCCTGGGACACTGCGACCATCATAAAATGAGTCAGCTGCTAAGCATCTGAATTCTGATCACAGAGATGCTGCAAAGGTCGTAATTATGAAATAGCAGTCCTAAATCACTTTTTCAATGCTTGTTGTAACTTTGAACAGTCACTAAACAAACTGTTGTAAGCTGAGGACTATCTGTAATTAGCCATCTCTGGCCTTCGACCTTGGAAGCAGAAATTTTAAAAGATCAGTATTATTGGAAAACAGCTGAGTTTCTCTTCAGAAAGTGTAACAGGTAAAGTTAAACACATCACATCAGTGGTGGGTTGCTCCCGGTTCGGCCCAGTTCGTGCGATCCGGTAGCGGTGACGTTGTGACGTCACCGAACTGGTTCTCCACAGCCGGGAGCCGGGCCCACCTGCACACCCGTACTTATGGTTTTCTGGAAAAAACCTTGAAACAAGCGCTCTGTGCATGTTCCACATTTCAATAAGTCTTTCAGCAAAACAGAATACCTGTAAGACCAATTGATTTGTATTCAAAGTCCAAACTTTTTCCGGAAAAAAAGTTAGTGTGCTTGTGCAGAGCATGTGTTTGGTGCCCGCGCTTGCTTTGCTCGCGCACGTGTGCCGATCACACACAAAGCGCGTGCAGGAAGAGAACCGGTAGTAAAGGTAAGTAGAGAACCCACCCCTGCATTTCATGCATTAGCCACCATTGAATCCAAGAATGTCTCTACAATCCCTAATGATTGTTTTGCTAAAAGTCCTTGTAGATTATTTTTACTGTGTCACTGTGTCACACTTTACCCCAAAAGTGCTACGTGTACGTGTACACAGAGGCGAGGCTATGCACTGTTATAGATTTTAAAAAGATGCTTCAGAGAATGGGGATACATAACACCTGTTAGCAACTACTTAAAGTAGCTCAGCTGTTCTTTCCCCCAGGATCACACAACTGCCCTCCAATGCTTGCACGTGATCCTGGGAAAAGACAAGTTTAAGGAGTTGCCGACAGGTGCATTGTTCATGCCTTGGCGTGCTCTGGCACACTTTCTCCCCTTCAAATTCAAAGCCCCGTTCATTCCTAAATAAGCCTGCCTCATGAATGTACGCCATGCAACAAATGAGCAATGGTTTAAGTCACTTTCTTCTGGAATACTTATTGATTTAAAAATGTTTATACCCAATTCTCTTATTGTCTTTGTAATTCCCAAGGCATTCGAGTAGGACTCTAGAGATTATAATAGTAAACTGGGATACATTTAAAACAGCATAGAATTTCAAGTGGTCAAGATTACAACAGCAAATTAACAGGAGAAATAAAATAATTATGAATGCACACCCTCCCCCCCCCCCAAGACAAGACATCTAAGCAATGGAAAGGGACTAATGACTAATGTTGTAAAAATTACAAAAAATGTATTTTAAAATAAGTACCGGCTTCTCTAATAACTTTGCTGTTTTTGTGAAATATTATTAGTTTCTCTTAGGCTTCTACACACACTATACTATTCCTCCTCCCTTCTTTCTTTCTCCCAGATTTGAAAAATCTCTTTCTCCTTGCTATTTTTCACGTTCAGGACCAATAACTCTTCACCTAAAGTACAAGGATATTAGTAACAATCTACTAACACCATTATACTCATCAACCTAACAGCATTGAGGAACTTTGGAGGGAAAAAAATCTGAAAGTAATCTGATCATCATGCTGGCATGTTTATACAAATTGCTTGCTGAGATGTAACCTAATGAAAAGAGAACCCATTCTCCTTTTACCAGTGACATCAGTGTTTAAGTAACTAAGTTTTTTCACCTGCTCCAACATATCTTTCGCCAGATCTTCTTCTTCATCCATTTTCAAAATTGCCTGCCGGATTTCTTCATTAGATAGCTTCAACCTGTAATAATATCGTAAGACTCTAATTACTTTGCTCACACAATTCATTTAGGCATATATAAAATTTCAGTAAGAATGTCCCAAAGGTGCTTTTCTGAAAGACAACTGTCTTTCTTGGGTTTTTCCTTGAACATGCTTTGCTTTGGTTTAGTTCTGAACAGAAGAAGCTTCTTGGATGAGAAGTGAAACATTTTCAAGGGAAAAAAAAATCAAGAAAGACCGGTTGTCTTTCGGAAAAGCACTTTTGGGGCAACTATGACCTGGATGATTGAGAATTTCTGTAGACCTTCAGTGAGGATCTGTTGCAAGACCTTCCTTTATATCCATAAAGATAAGAACAAATGAAAGATCAGAAAGAAGATTGCTAAAGCAAAATGATTGGTTATGGTTACATTCAGGGCAACCCATGAGTGGTAACTCAGAATATATTATGTTCTTTGAATAAAACATGTACAGCAGAGTAACTTTCCATTCATGACTTGTCCTGCAGAAAAGCCTTTGGGGTTCTCTTCAGGAAACTTTTACACTTTTGCAATTAACCAGGGAAGAAAAACATAATTCACAATTATGGAAAAATCCAAAGTTTGATTTCTAGCATACTGTATAAAGAGGCAAGGGAAGCAGAAGGGAGGAAATTGTGATCAATAATTGTCAAGTATAAACTTTCTATTATATTTTACAGTTTTTGACATAAATATTTTGATATTTGTTATATTTTATGAGTGTGAATATGTTTTTTTATTGTTAATTCATATTTATTACACCATAAAATAAATTCACAGCATAAAAAATTAACTCACGTCTCCAAATGACATCCTAACACACTATATGGCTTAACCCAAATATATTACAGTACAAAATAAAGAGACATTATATATAGTCCCCAACTTATGACTGCAATTGAGCCCAGAATTAGGTAAGGCATCATATGACCAGATCCCGTTTTTCAACACTTTTTGTGGTGGTTGTTAAACAAATGCTGTGGTTGTTAAGCTAACACTGTGGTCATTAAGCAAATTTATTTTTTTCTAGTGGACATTTTTTTGCTAGAAACCAGAAGTAAGCTACCCAAAAAGTCAAATTGTGGTCACATGACCACAGGATGCTGCAAATGCCTATAAAGGTGAGCTGGTTGTCAATAGCCCAAAATACAATTGCATGACTATGTGCATGCGTGCATGTGTATATGTCTGCATACACAGCCATCATAACTTCAAAACCAGGTTGTAAGTAGTTCTGAGGAGGTCTGTCATAACTCTGGATGGTCTAAGTGATCAGTTGTAAAGTTATACATTATACAGCTGCCTGTATAATGAAGAACTGGCCAATGAGAATTAGGCCTTTACGTTTTAAAAATATTTTTTTTCTTTTAGCTCTCTTCCCTCCAGGTATTTAACAACAAAATAAGGGATTTTGTTTGTTTATTTGGTGGATTAAATCCTAACAGCTTACTACATTTGAAGAGCAGAATCATAATAAGATATACCCATCTGTTTTACTGAGGATATCTAAGCACTGGATTCTAATTATGTAATTCTTAAATTAAATATCAGCACTTCAGGGAACCTTTTCTAATAACCCATCATTTTAAAATAAAAACACAGAATTCATATTTATTGGACAATAGTTCCTCTTTGTATATGGAAACAGATAACACTCATCCTTCCAACTGGCATTGGCTTAAGCAAAGAAGCCAAAAACTGAAGAGGCCATGGAGAACGAATTAGCTTTTTCCTTCCCAAGACAAGTTTCCTGTAACTCAGATTTCAGGAACCATGAAGCAAGACACACAAAGAAATTTGCACTGTTCTTGGCCAGGGAAGCTACACCTGAAGCCTCATCAAGTTTTTAATGTCCAAGTAAAAGACTTTGGCACCTTTTTGATGGTATGGCTCTCTTGAAGCATGATTTAAAATGCTCAAAGGAGATGGTGTTAAATCCAAGAAATGCATATGCAGCTGCCTTTGCCCAGCAACTAATAAAGAAACATCTGGCTCAAGTGGCACATCCTTCTCTCATAGGGGCCTGCCAGGCCCCATGTTAAGAGACAATTCAATGAGGCTACTGTAAGGCCTATATAAAGCCTGTGGTGCATCTGAATGATCACTGCAGATACTGTTAAGCTGCACTTGAGGCTAGCTAGATGAGTAAGCAATTGCTTACAAAACAATCTCACTACAGTCAGCAAGCCACATGGCCACAAATGTGCTATTCACACAGAGTTTGAAAGCAGACAAGCAACTGGGCCAACGGATTGTTAATGAAGTATTCTCATTGTTGTTGTTGTTTTTCCAATACTTCTGACTAACCATGCAGTGGATCTTAAAATAGGCAACAGTAACATAAAGCAGATGTGCCAAGCTTTAAGCAAAAACAGGTGAACCGATTGAACAGAAACTTAGAGCAGATCCCTAAAATCTTTCCACTCAAGGCAGAAGGAAGATGACTACTTGAAGTCGGGGGGGGGGGGGTTTGTTGCAATGCAGACACCATATTAAAATGTGATTATGGCCAGAAGAGACACACTAAATAAGTCATATCTTATTGCTGGATATGTATCATCAGTAATTTTCATACCGATCTTGTAAGAGCCAAACCTAAATTTCTCCCACTGGCATAAAAACTGACAAACCCCAGACTGCATGCATAATTTAACCACTGCCAGGTCTGTTTTATATTTGTTTACAGAAGACCCCCACAAAGACTGTAATGGAATGATAACTAAGCTAAGCAATTCTACTGACATGTGAAGATAGAACAGAAACCGAGTACAATTGCAATGGACACTTCTGCATTTTGAGTGCAAAGAGAGCTTTTGGCAAGGCACACACATGTTCCCCGAGGACAAAGATTAGGAAAGGCAGGGAGGCTTACCTATAGAGATCAGAGGAAATGACTGCAATCACAGTCCTAACTGGGCCTAAGCTTTACTTGTTATCCAAGAGTGCTGAGTGGAAAGAGGGAAAATCCATTATTACTGCTTTCTACATTCCCTTTCCCAATGGCTCCCCTTCTCCTTCTCAGTACCAGGATGCGTAGGGTGATTCTAAGGTTATTTAGCTGAGTGAGAATCTAGGATCTCTCTTTAGATCCTTGTGCTTTCTGAGGAATACAGTAGTCAAGAGCACTGGGGCATTCTTTGAGCATAAATGACACAGACTATATGTAACATATGATGTATGGGTGTGAGAGCTGGACACTAAGAAGGGCTGATCGAAGAAGAATTGACGCCTTTGAACAGTGGTGCTGGTGTAAATTATTGCGTCTACCACAGACAGCCAGAGATGCTGAACCGTACAAAACCAGAAACATCACTAGAAGCAAAAATCACAAGACTATGTCTGATTTACTTTGGCCAAGTCATATGTGCAAATTCGTTGGAGAAGTCTATGATGCTAGGAATGGTTAGTGCATCAAGAAGAAGGGGCAAGCAAAGAACTCGCTGGCTTCATACCATCAAATCTGATATGAAGATGAACATCCAACAACTGAAAGAAGCTCCTAGGGTAGCCTTGGAGAGCATTTGCCTATAAAATCGCCAAGAGACAGACACAACTGAATGGTTAAAACTACTATTATATGTGACAACTAGTATTAGCATCTGGTTGCATTTTTTTCTTCCATATTTATTGTGTCAGATTATGATCCTACAAGAAGAAGCTGTCTTGTCTCGTAGTTTCTGTATAGTGTTTAAAAAGAAAACTGGAATGGAAAGAGGGATGGTTGTATAAGTCAGCTTCTTCTAAGGAAACAGCTCAAGCTGTATTTTAGAACAACACTTTAACAGTATAGACATTTTATAGTGAAGATCATGTATCCTAATCACATGCAGCTTGGCAAGGAAAGTCTGTGTGGTGAACACTGTCAGTTTTTCATTTTTTAATAAAGAAAAAAATACCTTAGCAAATTGCTGAGATACAATTATTTACACATTTTTATTTGCATTGAAAAATGTATTTGAAAAATTCTCTCTAGTTGTGTATAACCACAGCATATTTTCAAAACGCATGTAAATTACAGGGCTCTTTCAATTAATATTCAAGAAATAGTACATTTTGCTGGATTTATATATTATATCATATGCAATATGATATCCATTTTAGTAAAAAAAAAAAAAACTTTAGTCAGGCTAAAAAAATGCTCTAGGACTAAACAGAATTAAGTGTAATTCTTCCATAACCATATACTGTATTATTACAATCTTAAAATATGCTGGAATATGGTTCACTGGGGAAGGAGATTCTAGATCAGGAGTGTCAAACTCAAGGCCCTCAGGCTGAATCCGGCCTGTGATATGGTCGGATCCAGCCCGCAAGACCATCCTGGTCTACCCAATGTGAAGAGGAAAGATCAGGCCAGTGTGGTTTTGGCCCGGTCTACCCAATGTGAAGAGGAAACATGCCAGCAGTTTGGGGAGTGGCATCAAGCTGGCCACATCCACCCAGTCAGCCACACCAACCTAGTCAGTCATACCCACCCGGCCCCCCAAGGTCTACCACAGCCCTGATGTGGGTCTCAATAAAATTGAGTTTGACACCCCTGTTCTAGATGTTATCAACACAGTTTGGTATTATAGCTAAGATGCTGGCTTAGAAACCAAAAGACTATGAGTTCTAGTCCCACTTTAGGCATGAAAGCCAGTTCTATGGGCCAGTCACTCTTTCTCAGTCCAACTCACTTCACAACAGTGGTGGGTTGCCCCGGTTCAGTCCAGTTCGTGCGATCCGGTAGCGGTGACGCTGTGACGTCACCGAACCAGTTCTATGCGTCCCGGACCGCGCCCCTCCCCCCACGCACCCGTACTTACTGGCCCAGTCATGGAGCACGCAAAGTGCGCTTGCGCGCATGCACAGAAAAGGTTTTTTGATGTATTTTGGCCAAAAAAAGCTTTTGCGCATGCGCAGGAGCGCCTGTTCGGTGCACACGCGCTGGACGTGCACTCTGCACGTCCCAACCACGCACAAAGTGTGTGCACCTTTGGAACCGGTAGGAGAGGTAAGTAGAACCCACCCCTGCTTCACAAGCTTACTATTGTGGGGAAAATAGGAAGAGGAGGAAGGGGCAATAGATATGTTCACCACCTTGAGTTACTTATAAAGTAATAAAGGCAGGATACGAATCTAATAAATAAATTCACAATGTAATTGGGACTGATAATATCAAAGACATGAAAAATTGTAATACATAAAGGTAACTTTCCATGAAAAATCCTTTGTAAGATGATATGGATACATAAGAGGCAGAAAGCTCTGGAAAGTGCAGCAATATTAATTCAGAAGAGAGATTCAACATTAAGGGAGATCCTCTACCTTCCTCTGATGATAGAGAGAGGGTTTTATAGTCAAATCCACAGCCAACATTCTGCAATTTATACTCCAGCACATCTGGAAAACTCCAGGCTAATGAAAGTCTCATCACTTTTTCAGAACTATCAACAGGATAGTGTCACAAACTCACCATGACCTTAAAACTGGAATTATATTTACCCCCCCCCCCCAAAAAAAAATGAAAAAAAAATCATGAGATGCAGTTTTCCAGAATCTATACCATTCAGTTCCTCACAATGGAAGAATTCTTTCTGGATGCTTTCTCATCCTTGCATCTTTTTTTTAAAAAAAGTCTAAAATTAGAAGGAAAGATCATAATCTGGCCTTCCTTCTGACAAGTTGTTCCCCAACTTCAGGTATATTGAAAAAGGATCAAAATCAAAGTTTCAAGTATTTTGAGACTCATCTTCTGAAATTTATTTTTGATGAGAGAGCATTTTGTTTTTCCGTTAACCACTTCCAACTACAACTAATAAAAAGGCATTAAAATATTGGCAAAATAACATTTGAAATCTGGCAAATCGTGCCCTGGCACTAAAACCAGGATATTTTAGGTACTAATCCCTGACATTATAGGTTACCATAGATACAGCAAAATGCACATGCAGAAAAAAAACACTGAAAAAAATCAAAGGGACAAAAATAAAGTATACTATTTCTAATTACTTTCTTGGCCTTGGAATTATTTCTTTCTTTTGCAGTTCATATAGTGAATTTGCAAATATGCACACACAAACATGATCAATGCCAGTTTGCTTATTGTAATCTCTAGCCAGCACAACTTCTATCCATTCCCATAAATCACTTAAAACTCCAAAGAAAAACTGGGGAAAGAGACCAAATGGCCTTTTTAAAATGCATTCCTTGCGCTCCCAATTTGATATAGCTCAGTGAATCTTACAGAGAGACACAGAATTATAACTGAAGTTGACAGACTGCAGAAAGGGGATCACTGTCCATGGGGCAAGTAAATGAATCACATCACAATTATTCAACAAAACCTTCACTATTTTCTTCTCCTAAATACTTCCTGTTTCAGACTACTTGTAAATGACTAAGCAAAGAGTCAGAGGAATAAGAATGTAGACACTGAGAAAAGAGACAAAATGCCATTGAGGATTCCAAGGGACTTTTTTTTAGGAGAAAACCCAATGGTATTTTATTTTTCTCATGCTATAGGGAAAAAAAGAAGATGAAAACCTCAGATATAGGAAAAATAGCAATAGCTTGGACTAGGGTATTAATAATTCAACATTTAACCATGTGGAGAAGGGTAAGAGACTACTAGGTAAGAAGGAAAATACTGTTTGGGTAAGCTAATATACAGCATGTCCTATCTTTAACTAGAATACTTACTTTAGAAACATCTCTTCCCCTTTCTTTCTCAAACTATCAATGATATTAACAGAAATTGTGTGAAACAAATGTTGGAAGAAAAACACTTTTTTTTTTTTTTGCATATGGAGAATGCTCAGCCTCCTCTTTTTCAAAATAGCAAAAATTAATTCTCAAAAATAATGGAAAAATAAGAAGGGAGGACATATCGTTCAGAGTGGGTGGAAAAGGGTAATTTTACAAGGTTCTCCAATCTAGAGCTTTTGGAATGTGGTGGTCTCAAGCAGAGGTGGGTTTCAGACAGGGGTGAAATCTAAATTTTGTTACTACCAGTTCTGTGGGCGTGGCTTGGTGGGCGTGGCAGGGGTAGGATACTGCAAAATCTTCATTCTTACCCCCCTCCAGGGGAAACTTCCATTCCCACCCCACTCCAGAGGAAGGATAT
>JANHFM010003401.1:74647-89182 GCA_032468115.1 Grayia smithii | reverse complement strand
AGTATCCTTCCCCTGCCACGCCCACCAAGCCACGCCCACAGAACCGGTAGCAACAAAATTTAGATTTCACCCCTGCCTGCACCCCCATCTATTCTCTGCCTCCCAAGTCCCAGCTGATCAGGAGGAAATGGAGATTTTGCAGTAGCTTTCCCCTAGAGTGAGGAGGGAATGGAGATTTTACAGTATCCTTTCCCTGCCATGCCCACCAAACCACGCCAAACCTACCAAGCCATGCCACACCCACCACGCCATGCCCACAGAAACAGTAGTAAAAAAATTTGAAACCCACCACTGGTCTCAAGTCACAATTAATGGTCAAGATAACTGGGAAGCTATGGAAAATTGAAGTCAATCATTATAAGTCCAGTATATTTGAAATGCAATCGATCAGGCACTACGTAATTGCTAGTGGATCTGATAGTTTGTACACAATCAATATACATTTTTTTAAGTAAAAAACATTTTAGATAAGCTTGTAAGGTACTGTCAGCTCCAAGATGCATCTCCAACAGAGTTTTAGGCTCAAAGCAGAAAAATCCAAAATAGATGGGCATGATGGTTACTTCTAACACATCAGTTAAAGACAACAGTTTTCCCTAATGGCCTGATTCTGTGAATTTTGAAGGGTGACCACCACTCACCATGCATATTGGCAGTGAATTTGGTTTTGACTAGACAAAAAAAAAAGAAAGAAAGTCCTTCAAAGGCTGAATGGTACTGAATACCAAAATCAAGTTAGCATTCTTTCCTGGAACAGTCCTGACTGTGAAAAGCACATTGGAATCTGCAAGCTAGTGATACACATTAACCCTCCCTAGATTACAGAAGGACTTTAGAGGGCCAGACACAATGTCCTCTGGTTGGCTTTATTACAGGGCAAATTCACCAAAACTCCACCAACAAAACACATCTGCCCCATATATGACTCTGGGAAAATAGAAACCGTTTCACACATATTGCTTTGCTGTAAATTTTACAGGGATCTGTGAAATATTACATATGAACAGTGTGCAACATCTCTCAAAAAGGATATTTTCAGACTCCCATCTTGCTAATATTAACATTGGAGTCAAATTTTGTGTGGCTGCAGTAAAAATGCAGCAACAGATAATTCAGATTTACCAGTTTAGACTTGTATTACTAATTTCAATTTATTAATTTTATAATTTTATCTTTTGTGGGGGGGTATGCTGATTTTTGATCATCATAAGTTTAGTTTGGTTTGATTTAATTTGAACCAACTATGGAGAAAACAGGACAAGTCTGAAACAATTTTGGAATTACAGGTAATTAAGATGTTATTCTTTTGGCCCTAATAACTTGCATTGAACAAAAGAGGATTTGGGGAGAGGGTGACATTGGCTTGTTAACATTGCTGATGTCTGCCAAGTAATGTCTTTTTTGATGCCAAGCCAAAATCAAACTTTGCTTGACTTGCCTTCTAGCCTTTAGATATTCCTATGACTGCCACCCCCAAAAAAGAGGCATGTCTTTTTGGAGAGTAAAGATGAGCGCACAACTTACTGATATAAATTTTAGACATGATAGTTCCACACAGATGCTTGATTTAATTAAAGACTGCAGTATGCAACGACTGAAGGTAAGATCCTGAATCTGAGCAGTAGAAACTTAAAAAGGGGGAAGAGGAGACTCATGTTGGATGTTTACTCCTTTAAGCAATAGTGTCCATCTTCAATGCATTTTATACATGCAGTGCTGACCTTCCTCAGCTTTTCAGATTTATTTTATTCTCTAGAATTAAGAAAAATAAATTGTGGAGGAGGCTAAAACTGAATAGGATATTTTGACTTGCTTCACATTTTAAGTCTACTGTTTGAATCCATCCTGAAATTCTATGTGCATTCCATACTAAAATGCTGGACATTACAGCATCTGAGGTTTCAGCATACACATTTGCATAAACATAAAACCTGATTTATATTTCTATCAAAAGCACATGGTATAAAAATAATGTGAGGCTTAGTATAATGTTGAGACTGAGGCACTTCTCATTTTAAATGTTTATATTTTATTAATTACAATATATACAGACAGAGGCATATATAGGAATAAACAGAACGTCGTTCTGTCTGTATTGTTCATCTTTGGAGGTTGCAACAGTGAACTATTAGAGCTATGAAATGCTTTGGATGTAAGTCCAAAAGGTACCTAAAAGATATTTCAGATTTCAGGGGGGCTCAAACTCAATACTTGTCTACAACTCTTCAAAGTAGCTTCATTTTTTTCTATACTGTGCAACAGCTGCAGAGTGCAGTCATATGATGCAGCTATCTTAAAAAAATGTGCAGGCAGATATTATATTCATGTCATGCCCTGAGCTCTCCATGGAACAAAACTGTACATCGATCAATGAATCATGTTTTTTTTCCTAGAATATTCAGTTTAATTTCCCATTCCTCCTGGTTAACATTTCATCCCATAAGAATCAGCAAGAATTTCATGTCCACTAAGCATGCCCAAACAGTCTTACAAAAAAAATCGCTATACTCTCTTAGGGTTTTATTTATTTTCTCTCTCTCTCCTATTACAGACATTTCTGATGTGGGGGCATCAGCCCCTTGAGTTAGGTAATGTCACGAAAGAGACACCACTACTAAAAATTCTATTTAGGATAATTCAGCAAAATACTCTCTGAGTATCCTGAGATTTTCACAATTGTTTTTCTGGAGTAAAAAAAAATTCTAATATAAATCAAAATAAACTTTTCTTACAACTGATCCTCTTACAAACTGGCTAGAGTTTGTGACTTCTAGTCCTGCCTCAGGCATTAAATCAACTGGATGCACCTTGGGTCAATCACATTTTCTCACTTCTAGGAAGTAGGCAATGGCAAATCACTTATGAAATCTGGCCAAGAAAACTGCAGGAGATTCTCCATTCCACTCAAAGGTACACATGCAAAGAAAACCCTAACTATAGTTCTTAATTGTTAATATATCCCCCAATTTACTATTGAAAGTTGGTTGACTCAAGAACTGTACAATTAAACTTTCAAGAATATATTTATGGTTGAAATAATATTTTACATACAAAATTATGCACCTTGCATTTTAAGCATGTCAGTATGTTGCTTGCATCCTAGTTGGTGGGATGTAGGTAATAATATGTTGACTTGCATAAGTCTCCTACAGATCCCAGGTTGCTTGGAATATCAGAGACATGTGTGGGGTAAAACTAAGCTTTAATTGCTTTTATGGTATGATGGGCAAAATGAGTGGTACTATCTTTATGGTAAACATTTGCAGAGGTTGATTTGGGCTGGTAATTGTTCTTATTAAAAAAGTTATGTGAAAAACCTGGTTGACCAAGTCCATGGTGGGTAATGGAGGTCAATATCCATTAGATAATGAATGTAGCATATGGAAAACTATGACTTTGAACATAAAGAGGAATAAAGGCTAAAAAGCACAACGAAGCAAATGGAATGAAAAAAGAAAATAGCTAAGTTCTATGAAACTAAAAATTGTGTTCTTGTTGAGTGCATGTACTCATATTGATGAATATAATTAGCAAAAGGAAACTACAGGTTCAGTAGGAAAGGGCTAAAACATGAGGAAGCATACATTAGTGTCATTTAGAATTTGTAAGTGAATAAGAACGTAGAAATCCGTAGGTTGGTGATAGTTCCATATTATGCTCCAGTGAATGGTGAACATAGATGATCACATAGCAAACAAATAAATGAAGGAAGAGTGAAGGGGAAGTGGGAGAGAAACAAATATTGTGGTTGGATGGAGATCCTGAAAGACAGCTGGAAAGTTTAAAGAACAAAAATAATGTATAAAGCAGAACATGGAGATGCTGAAAGCTTATTATTTTGTACAACGCTGCTTCTAAAAGTTGCCTTCCAAAAAGTTGTACGTATATTAACAGATATGGTTCTTTTCAAAGAACATTTAAACATTCCTTCCAATTTTTAATAAAAATATTTTTAAGTCAAGATGCATTGAAACAAGAATTTTATTAGATAATCTTACTGCCTCAGTCATGGACTTAAATGAAGAACTATATGGTCTTAAAGTCTATGAATGATAGAATGGTCTTCTTCCTTCCATCTTCTTTTTAATTTTCATTAAAAATTGTTAAGAAGAAAAAGATGGAACAACCCACGCTTTGTCCATAAGTAGTCATGCTAAGACCCCTCTGTCTGGAACCATTCTTGTGTATTCATTCATAAAAGCAACTTGAGTTCTTAATACAAAAGCTCTTAATCCTATTACTTCTCATGTTAGGAAATAAAGCAGTGTTAGGCATGCTTGAATGTTTTTTCTTGGTGTCAAATATTTGATGCCTATGTACCTAAAAAGATGAATGCAAGCTGAGAATATTCCATCAGTTACTCATTTGTATCAGTTATTTAGCACTGGTTTTTTTCATCCCACGATACATTTACTATAACTATCTTCAAACTTTCTGTCAAAAGCAAAAAAGACAATGGACAAGCAATTCAGCTAAACACCAAAGGCGCAGCTGCTTAACAAATGCCAAACATGTCAATGCACCATTTCTTTGCATACTGCCTCGATCACGAGCAAATGAAGCATTTACAGTACTTCCACTTATTCCTTACTCAATTATGTAAAAAATTAGGTTACACAAAAAGCATTATTTTAATTAATTTGATACATTTGATATGTATAAAACAGGAAAAAAGCATAACATTTACCAAATCACCAGAAAGAATTATTTTTTATTAATAGCCATAAACACACATTGGAAAATATAAGCAATTTTTCTATTGCTTATAAAGCTGTCTGATAACTGAGGATATAAAATCCAATAAATGAATATTTAGATTTTAAAAATTCAAGGCACACAAACTCCCAAGCTATGTAAATCACTGAGTTTATATCACAAATTAGTTTAAATCCCAAGCTGATGCATTTGTTATTCATGTGAAAAACAGAATTGATCAAAGTTGACATTGGAGAGAAACCTAAATATCTTTCATTCTTCAAGAACATTTCAGAGACAGATTCCGGTCTAAAATGTTTGGAATAGCAGCCGTCAAATAGGAATTCTACTTGCATCCTTTCTGTATACCAACAAACTGAAATTCCAGACAAATACAAGATACAGTAAACTTACTTGGAAAGGAGGATGACACAATTTTGTGCTCTCCGGCCATCAATCACAGAAAGCTCTTTCACCTTTCGACTGGATAAGTATAAGTCTTCAGTTGATCCCATTTCCTTCTACAAATAGTTTAAAAAATGTGGAATTATTTCTTTTTTCTTGTTTCATTTTTCAATCAATGCAATACTGAGAAGGAACACTAGTGCAGTGCATCACATCCAAAGGAATCAGCATGGGAGGAAATCCACCAAAGTTGTAGGATTGCAATGCTATAAAAATAAAACTTTTTAAAAAATAAGAAACTGTATAAACATGGTTTATTTCTTTATTTGTTTTTCCTTGCAAATCCAGATGTAAGTGTAACAGGCAACTGTATATGTGCAAGCATGCATGCATATATATGTGCATCTAAGGTCCCTATCTTATTGCCTTTGCTATAAATAGGATTGCCTGAAAAGTATAATTAAATGAAGAACACATTACACACACAGTGACATGCATTATGACACATGATATAAACCTGAATCCAAATAAAGTATGTTCAAAAAGTAGGAACAATGCTATTAAGAGATACCACAGGGATTGTATCGATACCTGGTAAGTGAAATAACCTTTGACTTTATAGATAGGATTGAGATTAAGAAAAAGATGCTGGAGAGGTAAGGAGAAACAAGTTGATGATTTCACTTTCACAACTCCTTCAAAGTTGAAAGAAATTAAGTTGAATTAATTTCTAGTGACTACAAAGGACACAACCTTATAGACTTCTTGGCAACAATGCAGAATTATTTGATATTGCCTTCTTTCAAGAGTTTTTCAATCTTCAATCTAAGGTTAGATTTAAGATTCTTTCTTTTTCTTTCTTTTTTTCTTTCTTCCTTTTTTTCTCAGTTCCTCTTTATTGCTTGGTTTTTTTAAAAAAAATCACTATAAATACTAGGATACTAAGAAAGGATCTAGTATCAATCAGGTATTTTCATGTTGAACTATGTTTGAGATTTACTTTTGAAATCTTTTTATCGTAAGAAAGAATACAAGTCACTGAGTGTCATATTGGCATGGGGTAGTACATAGAAGCTAGCAAATAAATAAAAATACAACCAAATTCCTAAAATTCCATACTGTTCCAGAAGATCTTCAGTGAGCAGGTATTCTAAGAATTGAGAAGCTGAAAGAGGAAGAATCATTAAAGTCACCTCCCTCTTGTATTCATTGGTACATCCATGACATAGAACTCAGTTCAAAAGATGCTCCCATTAACAATTGAAACTCAGGATCCCTTCTTTAGTAAATAAAAGTAACAGGATTATTTGCAAGAGGTGAGTAAAGCCTATTCTTCTGTCTCATAAACAAAACTGACAGCACCATCTCTGATATCTCTCATTTACTCATGTGGGTTTAGATACACAAAAGCAGACTGCGTTTTAACTTCTGTCTCTCAAAATTCATGCAAGACAATCCTTTGTCTAGTCACAGAAACACCTATATATTTGCAGATGAAAGATAAGATTTACTCATGCAATAAGCAATGTGGATTATGAAGTTACAATCGGATCTCTTGATCTAAACACTGGAAAAGCAATAGGCAAAGTCAGAAAGGGGACAGGCAGTAATACTCACCGGCTTACAGGAGGAAGAAGGATTAGTTAACAGGTCCTACTCAGGCAACAGTTGAAGATAACAGAGAAGGAAACATGCCAACAGTTAGCAACAGCAATAAAAAGGTACAGAGTTTATCAAAGCAATAATATTTGGTCTTCTACTGAAGCGCTGGTTAACATGACACTAATAAAATAATCAAAGACGAAATGCATCACAGTTTGTTCTCCCTTCCATAGACACAAAAGTAGGAGATATTACTGAATTGTGCAGAGTTTGTCCCTTTTCCATAGGGATTCTAAAGACAATAGTTAACAGGATTTTATAGACAACAAATAAGGTTTCTCAGTACTTTCTTTTTGCAATTATGTAAGTGATGTTATAAAATAATAAACTGGCCTTTTGAACATCATAAAAGAATCAATGAGAGACTTTGGAATCAAATTCTATTCCTGTTTAACATTGCCTTCTTAGTGTATAACAAACAGCAAATACTTTTGTATGGAGTGAAGAACAGACTCTTTGTCTTTCCTAAGAAAAAAGAAGTCGTTTACAGGAAAAGAAGCTGGGGGACCAAATACAATATCATATTAACTGCAGCAATAAAAAGAAATGTCTCATTCATGCTCATGCATGCAACCCCACCCCCCAAATCTCTCTGGGATTTGCTGAGTTTGGCTTCATTTGGCTCAAGTTTAAAGCCGGTGAATGACCAGAATAGAACTGATCTGTTTAGACAAGCAAACCTCATTTTGATCGTATCTTAAAACTTGCAGAATCATGATCCAGTTCCATTCCACTTCCTATGACAAGACAGGAAGTTTTCAATTAACTATCTAAATCTCTAAACTTTGCTTAATCAGATGGGGACATATCAGGAACATAATCTCAGTTTGGTGTAAAGCCTTAGCCTGTCCCAAACTTGGTTGTTACAGTTTTGTGGTTCAGTGATGGGTTTCAAATTTTTTTACTACTGGTTCTGTGGATATGGCTTTGTGGGCGTGGCATGGCTTTGTGGGTGTGGCAGGGGAACGATACTGTAAAATCTCCATTCCCTCCCCAATTCAGGGGAAGGTTACTGCAAAATCCCCATTTCCTCCCAATCAGCTGGGACTTGGGAGCCAGAGAATAGATAGGGATGGGGCCAGTCAAAGGTGGTATTTAGTTCTCCGAACTACTCAAAATTTCCACTACTGGTTCTCCAGAACTGGTCAGAACCTGCTGAAACCCACCTCTGTCATAGTTGACACAAAGTGCTTAGAGGACATTTGTTGCTGAATGGGAACCAAACTTTACGCATTGATTCAGAAGTGGCCAACTCATTTTCATGTGTTTTTTGTCAATAAAAATGAATCTGAATCTTTTAGGAGTCCTGAAAATTAAATGGTTCGTTTCCAAAGGGAAAGGGAGAGGTGCTGGTGTCAGGTCAGTTTTTCTGGACTGATTTATTAAAGTCTTTCAACAGTTCCGTACAGTGTGGCATCACTGTTTTATATTATTGGAGAAGAAAAGCTGAACTTCCCGCCCAGCTTTGGACTAGCATTTGTACACCAGACAACTGCAAGAAAGAATGCTTTCAAAATATAATTTAATAGCTAAGAAAGAATTTGGAAAAGAAGGTGGGAAAAAAAGTTAAAATCCCACCGATCTATCCAGTTGAGTCTCATTTATGAGAGAAAGACAGCATGAGGGTGATCCACTTTCCAAGAAAAGGAGGGGGGGAAAAGCCCTTGTACAGCTGCTATTAAAAGTATGTCACTACTGTTAGTATTAAATATCCATTATAATCTATTATAAGAAAATGAAAGTAAAATATAAATATAAGAAAGAAAAGTAAAGAAAATGAAGTAAGCCAAACACAAAGCTGAGCCAATCTAAATTTATTATGCAAGATTTATTAGCTAAGAAGAAACTGTATTACAAAATGAGGGGGGGAAATGGAATTAACATCATTAACAAGACAAGTGAAAAACGACTAAAAAGATTCCATTCGAGTTGGGTGGCTAATAAATTTGAATTACTAGACTAGACCAGACCAGACCAGACCAAATCAAAGCAAGCCAATGCCAAACTACACTAAACACCACTACCCATCATATAACAATTGCAACCACAAATCAGATTGGTGATGCCAAGTACTATATTTTTCCACTAAAGGCAGACATTATAGCAAACAAAATGAAGAAGTAATAATAACATAGTTTACTTCCAAGACCAGTATCAAAAACTGTTAAAACTGAGGCACTTGTTGAAACTACATTAAACTTGTCTACTTACTAACCAACATTCTCATCAGCACTAGATATCTTGGTCAAACTACCATTTGATGTCTCACAGTGTCTCAAAAGGATGCTCAGAATGATACTATATGCAGGAAACAGAGCCTAGTGCTGTGGCACCCCATTTCCAATCATCAACACCAGGTAAGTTAAGGGCCCACCAATAAAAGAGGGAGCCATCCAGAAGGCTATTTACCTGGCATACTCAAACCTATAAGCCAATCTGTTTATCCTGAAAATATCATATCCATGAAAAGACATGTCCTACTGTTCGCTTCTCTGTTCTTTGCGCCAAATACTGAAACTATTTTTTATAGAGGAACATAGAGAATTCAGAACCTGGAAGGAGGGAAATAGCATTGAAATGTCTTACCTGATGTCTTTGATAGGCTGAAAACATTTTTTCAAAATCTTCCAAATCCAGCATCTTGAAAGCCCGTATATCATCGATTTCATGCCAGATTGTACCATGTATCTTTTCCTAAAATACAAAGAGATGTATATAACCATGGCTAGCCCTACAACATTCTAGTGAATCACAATGGTCACATATCTATCACTGTTCCATCTTCAATTCCCAAAGACACGCAAAGGCAAAATACTATTAAAAGTAATACTTAAGAGCATTGCTTCCCTCATTTTTTCTTTTTATAGTTGCAATTCATTTGTCTACTAACACTTTATTACAGGGGTCCTCAAACTTGGCAGCCTTTAAGACTTGTGGACTTCAACTCCCAGAATTCTCCAGCCAGCATAGCTTAAAGCTGCCAAGTTTGAAGATCTCTTCTTTATTGAATAATATCTGAGATACTTTGGGTAAAATACATTTTATTCTAAAAACAATTTTTTAATGCAAAAAAATCAGAAATTTCAAAAATGTAAAAAGTTATATTTAAGAAAGAAAAAGAGGAGGGGGGAGGAGGAGGAGGAGGAGGAGGAGGAAAGCTGCCCAGCATGTGGTATCTTGGAGTCCAGACTGGCTAAAAATAGGACACTCCTAGCTCCTGAACTGAGGCTCACAAAAGGCATTCACATAGTAAAGTGCATTAGCACTTCATTATTAAACTAATTAAGAACAGCTTCTATCTCCCATTCACTCTTATTAAAGAAACAAGAGAAAAATACATTATTTTGAGAAACTAAAAGAGGTCAGGAAGAACTCAATGGACAGAACATAATTAAAAGAAGACGCAACTTTTGGAGAAAATCCAGGCCAAAAAAACAAAGACCAAAGCAAAACAGCCATGCCTTTGGATGCTCCTGAAGTCACTTTTTGGCTTATGAGGATGGCTTATATTACAAAGCAAGTTTCCATTGAGAACTGCAAAGCTTTCTGCTTTGTCTCTGTTAAATTCACTTAGGGCTGTTAGAGTGTTCTGGTCTGTCTAGTTTATAATTTTGAATGAGACCTAAAACCAGAATATGGAAAATGACCCTGGGACACATTTTACTCTGCACATCTTTATGAGCAGCAGGGGAAGACACTGATGGAGATGACTACAATCAAAAATATAGACCAGAATTGATTGCTTAAAAATGAAGCCCAATGAAATCCCATAAAGCTCACTAAATTTATCACATGAAAACAGCAGGTATCGAAAATTAAACCTCTGGAAATTTTCCCATTAAGACACACAAGTTATATTCCCTTTTTTTATTCTTCAGTTTGTTTTGATGTCATTTTTCCCCCTCCATAGACTGTGGTAGGAGACTTTTGCTACAGTCAGTACTTTTTTCCCCATTTTTTCTCTGGAACTTACAGCTGAATTGGCCAAACCATCTCTCCATCAACAAAAAAAAGAGATTTGTGGATGTGTCAGGAAGAGATGTTCTGTTCATGTGCGTTGGAGAGGGAGTGAGGACATTATTACAAGCAGGAGTTGTGGAATGAGCTGAGCAAACGGGAGAAGCTCAGGACAAAACTGGCTGGAGGCCTGGACTTATCTGCAAAGGGTGACTGAAGGGGCCAAAGAAATGGGATCTGTTTCAGAAGCATGAGTAGCAGAAAACTGTGAGCAGCAACAGGGCCAAGAGGTGAGAGCAGCTGCAGAGCCAGGCAGACATGCCAACCTCTGTAATAGTGACAATAGTTCACAGCAGTGATAGCAAACTTTCTCCTTTTGAGTCAGAAAGAGAGAGATGCCAAAATCTCAGCAGCAATTCAGGCCAGAGGCAACAGATGCCTGGCTGAAGGGGCTGAAAAACGCCAACCATCAACCAAATCTTGGATGGCTAAAAGAGAGCCAGAAGTCAGGCTGAGAAGAAAATAACTTTTGTTTTTGCACATCCTAAGTGGGAAGGCAGCAAAGAACAGGAATAAACTAAGCTGGGGTCATTAGCTGTAGTGGGATTCAAATCCCAGCGCTACCGGTTTGCTATTGGTAGCGTGTGGGTGCGCACGCTCGCTTCACAAGCATGTGGCACTTCTGCGCATGTGCAGAGCATTTTTGATGTTGTCTGGGCAGGTGGGCGGAGCCTCCCGCTGCCGCCACTACCGGTTCACCCAAAACGGAAACAACCCACCACTGGTCATTAGCTCCCTACATTAGGTGTAGGAGAGGAAGGAAATAAAATGATAGACATTGATATAAGAAACATACAAGAAATAGGCATAGCTATAGTCCTTATAGAAAATAAATTGCAAGATAAGAAAAGGACATAGAAAAGTTTAGAATGTGTGATTCAACGAGCATATTTCTGTAACTGTATATCTATACATACATATGTATGTAGCTCTTGGATTATGAAAGCAATTGGGACAGTGATGAAATCCATTTTTTTTACTACTGGTTCTGTGGGCACGGCTTGGTAGGCGTGGCAGGGGAAGGATACTGCAAAATCTCCATTTCCACCCCACTCTGGGGCCAGCCAGAGGTGGTATTTGCCGGTTCTCCAAACTGCTCAAAATTTCCGCTACTGGTTCTCCAGAATCTGTCAGAACCTGCTGGATTTCACCCCTGCTCAAGAGTCTTTTGGATTGCAAGGAGACCAAATCAATCAATCCTAAAGGAAATCAATTCTGGCTGCTCTTTGGAAGGACAGATACTGAAGCTGAAGCTCAAAAACTTTGGTCATTGAATGAGAAGAAGGACTTGTTGGAAAAGACCCTGATGTTGGGAAAGACTGAAGACAAAAGAAGAAAGGGATGACAGAGGATGAGATGGTTAGATAGTATAATCGACTCAATGAATATGAATTTAGGCAAACTCCAGGACAGGACAGGGCAGCCTGGGGTACTATGGTCCATGCGGGTCTCAAAGAGTCAGACAGAACGACTGAACAATGTCCAGAAATTGGAAAAGTGTACGTGTGTGGGTAGGTAGGTAGGTAGGTAGGTAGGTAGATAGAGATATAAACATAGACATAGATATACACATATACCGTATATGAGAGAGAGAGAGAGAGAGAGAGAGAGAGAGAGAGAGAGAGAGAGATTTGGAGTTTGCTACTATAAAATTATCTGTAGTTGGCACATTCTCTCATAGAACACTGATAAGCTTCTAAATATCAGGTATTCCTCATAATGTTCTCTCTCCCTCTTCCTGTCCCTCTCTTATATATATTAATATATGCATAGCTCATTCAATTTTACAGTGTATTTGAATTCCTACCATGCTTTATTATTCCTTATGTGCAAGGAATTGGATGGCAAACTGGTGCTCTTTTGCATCCTGAATATACCAGGATGTTTCAAGAACATGCTTAAAAGCAATTATATTTTTCAAATACCCACTTACTATCGCAGTGAGTGGCTCTAAGTAAACCATGAATCAATTGCTAATTAACTCTGTGTCTTGCCTGCAACAAAGCAATTGGTTTTACTTCCTGCTTCATTGCACACTTCATGCATATATAAATTGCTCTGGCTTTGTTACTCATCTTCTACTTAATTTGAGCTGCTTCGAAGCTATTTATCTCTAAATTGTATATTAGCGATTGCTGATCTCTTACTCTTCCTCTTGCCTTAAAATGTGCCAGAGTTAGATGGAAAGAGCCTGTTCTAGTTCTTAATCACAGCTAAGAACTACAGTCATTATTGAATATGATACATATGAAGGATACCATCTTGGATTCTAAGTCTTTGTGGAAGCTCATACTCCAATATTAAGATAATAAGAATAGTTAAGGATGAGAAAACATGTATCCAGTAGAGCTTGTATGAGATTACTATAGTGATGGAAGAGCTAATAAAAAGAACACACATTTCATCAAAACGAGGCCAGAATAACATCCAAAGCTTAGTATACAACTAAGTATACTTCCTTAAGTATACAACTTAAGGAAATTAAGTAGTTGATTCTTCTGAATGTTTGTGGTTGCTCAGCCTACAGATCCACAGGATTCTAGAAAAACCATATTATCTGGATCCTTTTCAGTCAGGACTCAAACTGGTTCTAGTTCTAAGACAGCACTGACTGAACTTATTGATGATCCCTGATTCAAGATGGTGGCAGTGCATCCATTTTGGCCCTCCTTGATTTCGCAGAGGTCTTCAGTGCTATTAATTATAGTATAATGACCAGCTCATGGGGTTGGGACTGGAGGCATAACCATTGTAATGGTTCCCTTCTTTTGTCCAGGGAAGCTTCTGGTTGGCATTAATAAGGGTGAGGTGGAAGAGAGTTCTGTTTATGGCTTCTTATCAGACAAACCAAAAGTTTCCTAGATTTATTCATTTATTTTGTGTAATTTTTTATATAAGTTTGAATTTTATACCTATCGTGAAAATTTTGTTTGATTTATAAAGTTTTGGGCAGCAATTTATACTGCTGCTTTGAAATAATCGACTCATGTTTATTTTAAAAGGCTCTTGTGACAGTTCTAATAAATATGCATTAGATCAGACTTTCCAAATGCTGATACTGAGTGGAAGGTGAAATCCAATATACACTGAAGACATTTCACTGAGAAATGGCAGTGGTAGATTCTGTGTATCATAGGTTTGAAAGGATTCTCTACTTTTCCTGGATCAGTCACAACTAGGAGAGAAAGTGTTTTCATTTCTTTATTAATTTTCCCCCAATAGATTTTTTTTCCAAATTCAAGTTTCCAAGTTTCTTCCATTTCATATACCTGAAACAACCTCTCATTTTCAGCTATCATACTTATGTAAAAAGAACTGACCTGTTCTTAAAATATTTTTTAAAAAAAACCTGGAATGAAACAGAATATTGTGAAATCGATAAGTAACTAAGCTCATATGCATATAATAGGGACGGCAGGTCAGTACATGTCCAGATTCCAAAATATTCATCATGTCTACTTATTTTAGCCTATCAAGCTTAATGCATTAAAACAGTTTTAAAATTACTTGCTTGTGGAATGAAAATTATTTCTGCCGGAAAGCAACTTCTATATTTATACTGTCCCCCAGGTAAGTGGGTGGCTCACCTAATTAATGCTCTGGCTAAGTATTTTAGCTTAGTTCCAGATGCCAGCAATTAGTGTTGGTTCGATTCTCACCAGGCCCAAGGTTGACTCAACCTTCCATCCATTCAGGGTAGGTAAACTGAGGACCCAGATTGTTGGGGGCAATAAGCTGACTTTGTAAAAATGCCGC
>JANHFM010003400.1:88192-99331 GCA_032468115.1 Grayia smithii | reverse complement strand
TTTCTGGCTAGACCTCTATATAAGGGAGAGGTCTAGCCACAGTTGTTGTTCGTTGTGCCTGATTACAAATAAATAAGGGTTGAATCGTTACTGGTCTCCTCCAGTTATTTGAGCAAACCCTCAAATAGAACAGAACAGTTGTGGTACATTTTGCCCAATTTGCTCAACATATGTAACCAAATCCCAGTTGTACTGAATCATGCTTTTTCTACAGGTAATCCTTGATTTAGGGCCAATTGGAAAAAGGGAATTATGACCTGTCTTCACAGTTAAAACCACTGTACCACCCCTGTGATCACATGACTGCAATTTGCGCACTTGGCAAACATTATATTTATAACTGGTTGTGGCATCCTGCAGTTGGGTCTGGGAGAACTTGCCACAGCCAACTCACTGTGGCTAATTTGCCACAACCAACTCTCCATGACCAACTTGCCCTGGCCAACTCATCAGAGGACAACTCACCACGGAACAATTCAGCTCTGTATTAATCATTTCACTCAGTTTATTTCATTATTGGTGACCATGTTTGTACAGAAATTATTGTAATTCTTGTATTTCTGGATTGATTTATTTTATTTTATTATTATTGACCATGGCTCTGTTGAAATTAATTTAACTTTTGTATTTGTTGAATTGTCCTGTGATGATGTGGGACACAGCACAGAGATAACACAAGTAGCTGGCAGTTCAAACCACCCCTTTATTCCTCCAAATTTTCCCAAATGCTTCCACGTTTCTGGCAAGTCCCAGAGCAAAGTGATGACAAACACTCACTCACACCTTAAGCAGCTTCTGGCTGCAAATAATCCAGCCCAATGCTGTGTATACCACGGATGCACAGCAATAAATCCAACAGGGCAAATGAAGGAGCTCAGGAAGCAAAGGATCCAGGTAATTAGTCCAGAAAGCCAGAAAGAATGCAAGAAATCCAGGAAAGTTCAAATGTCAGCATTCTTCAGGAATTCAGCATTTGTTCCCAACAAATGCCCCTCCCCACAGCATCTCCTTAAGTCTCATTCCCCAGGTGTGCCTTGTGAAGAGCGGCGGGGCACTCTTCTCCAGAGTAGCCTGCTCAGTCTGTGCTGATCTTGCCTTTTCTCCACTCTCTGTGCTGTGGGATCAGGAGGGATGGTCCTTGCTCATCGCCTGAGCTCTGTCATGTTCACTGCTTAGCCTCTCTTGGTCATCCTGCCCGTTCCTCCCTGCCTACAAGCTGTCCTAATCCTGAAAGGCCCTGGCCTGATTGACCCTGCCCTTCCCCATTTTCCTCCAAAGCCAATGACGCCACCTCTCAATTTCTGTTGGCTTCAGTTCCAGCTTGTTTTCCCCACAAATTCAGACTCCAATGGGGGCATGACAGTCCTATGGTGAGTTGGCTGTGGTGAGTGGTCCTACAGTGAGTTGGCCACATGAATTGACCTCAGCAAGTCTGCTGTGAAGAGTTGGCCATGGTCAGGGGTGGGTTCCACTCACCTTCGCTACCGGTTCTCTTCGTGCATACGCGCGCGCAAAATTTGCATGCGCGAGCTCGCTTCGCTCGCTCGCGCGCGATAACCGCACTACAGCGCATGCGCAGAAAAATTAATTTTAAAAAAACGGCAAAAAAAGCGCTCTGCGCATGCGCAGAACTCTAATTTTGCCAATTTTCTTAAAAAAAGGTACGTTGGGCCGCGTGGGTGGGACAGGATCCGGGACGCTGCGAACCGGGTCGGTGACGTCACAGCGTCACCGCTACCTATTCGCGTGAACCGGACCGAACCGGGGGCAACCCACCACTGGCCATGGTGAGTTGGATCAACAAGTTGTCCCATTGTACCTGCAGTCCAGGGGTAAAATCCAACAGATTCTGACAGGTTCTAGAGAACCGGTAGCAGAAATTTTGAGCAGTTCAGAGAACCGGTAGCAGAAGTTTTAAGTAGTTTGGAGAACCGGCAAATACCACCTCTGTGTTCTGCCCCAGCTATGGATCCAAAGAACACAGCACACACAAAGTCTGTACAAAACTTAAGTTTACTAAATTACTTCAGTCTTTGTCAAACCAAGGCAGTTAATAAACATTCTTAACAGCCTACAAGAGTACTAAGATAAGGTAAATCATAATCTTACGAGGGTTGGCAAAAAGCCCAGAATTGAAGAAGCCCAATTATGAAGAAAATTCAGACCCGAAGGAGAATGAACTAAAGTTGTCCACTACAGCTTGCTTCAGTCAGCGTTCCTCCTTAAATAGGCTAAGGGAGTGGCCAATTAGTCCCCAGCCTGAGGAGCCACTCCTGCCATTTGGCAGCTCTGCATGCCCATGCATCGAGAAGAGGTTCCTCCTCTTCATCGTCTTCATTTAAAGGAGCCTCTGGATGTTCTGAAGGCCCTGGCTGAATCCCTGCATCTGGCACCACATCTTCGCCAGCCTCCTCACTGTCCGGCTCAAGCACCAGCTGCACAGGCTGCTGGCGCAGCACCACACCAGCCTCCTCACTATCGGAATCAGCCACAATCTGCACAGGCTGCTGATGGGCCACTCTGGCTAACCCCAGAGTGGGGTGGGAATGGAGATTTTGCAATAACCTTCTCCCAGGAGTGGGGAGGAAATGGGGATTTTGCAGTATCCTTCCCCTGGAGTGAGATGGGAATGGAGATTTTGCAGTATCCTTCCCCTGCCATGCCCACTAAGCCATGCCCACTAAGCCATGCCCACCAAGCCACGCCCACAGAACCAGTAGTAAAAAAAAAAATTGGATTTCACCACTGCTGCAATCACATGTTCGCAATTTACAATCTTCCCAGCTAGTTTCTGACAAAAAGTCAATTGGGGGAAGCTTGATTCATTGAATGACTGCAGTAAAAATAGTCATAAAATTGGGCCTGTGATAAACTCACTTTAGCATCACAATAACTTGCAATGGACATTCTGATCCCAATTATGTCATAAGATAAGGACTACCCATAGAGTATGACAGCTAGGAACTCTAATCAAGCGACTCTCAATTCTCTATCCTGGTCTCACAACCGGGGAGTACATGAAATATACTGAGACATATACACGATTTACACAACAATTTAATATAAACCTGAAAGGCAACACTACAGGTTTAACAATCATATTTAGCAATTTATGCAAACTATCATCATTATTAGCAAACAATGCTTTTTCTAGATTGCAAAGAAAGTATAATAGTACAGTATATTTTAGCAAAGTTGTCAATGAAAAAACAGCAGGAAATAAAGAATGATCGAAAGTTGAAGGCTGTGAGAAGGAAAGGCCCCTGAGGTTTAATAAAATGGCAAAAGGTTCAGCCAAAAGAATCTGGATCAGGCCATTTTTAAAAAGATAGAAAATGGTAATTTGGAGAAAGGCCAAAGAGGTCACTAGAGCTTGAAGTCATTGCCTAATTCTTTTGGAGTCATATATTCCTTTAGACTGTGCCAAAATCTGTTACCCAATTTCCCCCAAAAAGGTTCCCTTCCCTGCAAAACGGAGTTCTGTTATTCTATCTTATTATTGGTATGATAATTCTAAAAGAATTCCTTTTGGTATTATTTATCTTAAACCAGGAGCTGGGCTTTTATTCGCAGTCCCTCAAGTCCTCTGCAACCTTGCTGCCAAACGTCCTGCAATTTCCTGCAGTTTTGAGGGGGAAATGTAACAGTTTGTAAGGTCCTAAAGTAACTTCCTTTTCAAAAACAATAAAGAAAAGAAGATATCCCCAAAGGGAGAAAAATAGATACTGCATCTGTGTTGAAGAAACTGGCATGACTTCACTTCTCACCATTTATTTATTATTTATTTATTTGTTCGATGTATATGCCGCCCTTCTCCCAAAGGACTCGGGGCGACTTACAAGCTTCTGCAACAATCAATAAATTAATTTAAAATAAAGTTTAAAAGTCAATAAAATTAACCCTTAAAATACAATTTAAACCCAGTTTACATGTTAAAACCCTGTCAGTCAGCCGACCATTGCTTTGCACTTTGTTCCCCCCTCGTTCCACACAAACATTAAGTACAATTACCATGCACCACTATCTTAAATCAAAATGATTATTTTTTTCTAATCCCATTATATCCCATTTATATTATTTTATTAAATTGAACTTAGTTATATATACCAAGGTTGGATACAAGTTAGTCGTAGGTATGTTTTTATGGCTTTTGACTCTTCTTGCCAACATTCAATGACAGGCTACCATAGGAGAACCAGTAGCAGAAATTTTGAGTAGTTTGGAGAACCGGTAAACGCCACCTCTGACTGGCCCTGCCCCATCTATTCTCTGCCTCCCGAGTCCCAGCTGATTGGGAGGAAATGGGGATTTTGCACTAACCTTCCAATGGACTGGGGAGGGAATGGAGATTTTATAGGATCCTTCCCTTGCCATGCCCAAGCCATGCCCACCAAGCCATGCCACGCCCACCAAGCCACACCCACAGAATCGGTAGTAAAACTTTTTGAAACCCATCACTGCAGGGTACCATGCTGTCTCACAGACTTCTTTAGAAAGTGCTGTTGGATTTCCCATAAGGGGAACTGCTGTGAAGTGTTCTGCGAAAGCAGGAGTTGCGTGCTTTTTTTCAAGGCCAATATATTATTATTCTTCTCAGAAGGCATCCATTTCCTTTTATGGAACAACATTGAAACTTGGATTTCAAAGGAATGAACACACACACACTATATTCTGTTTCCAATATAGGTTGCTATCAGTATTTCGCAACAATAAAATGGAGTACCATCTGCAAGTGCTAGTTCATCCATTCTTGTCTCTTTATTTCCCATCAGACAGTGTGAAGCTTGCAAAGCACATCTTAAATTGTTTACTGTGGCATTATCACTCGGCTAAATCAGGCTGTTTGTCTGCTGTGAAGGAGCTGGAATGTATGGGAACCAAGAATTCAAAAGAATAAAACTATGGGTGGCAATAACATGAGTTATAAATAAGATGTTTATACACATTGAAAACATTCTGGTTTTCTGGATCAGCTATTTGCTTTCAGGTGCCTTTTAGGTGACCTGGATAACAACTTCTAGGTTGGAGTGATGGAAAATATAGTGTATCTGCCCTATCTGGAAATATGTGTAACCATAAAACAATATAAGTATAAGAAACTGCTTTCTAGCTGAACTTTACTATTGAATGAGATGAGCAATTGTATCTAAGAAATTTAAGAAATATATTAAGGAAAGAAAAAGTGCAGGATATTTAAGTCTTTTCTTTTGCAAAATAGGTACTAAAGTCATACATGAGATGAAAGCAATAACGTATCAATAATCAAGAAGGTAATCTGACCAATGTCAGAACTGTCAATCTGGAAGAAATAGATTAAGTTCTGTTAGATATTGAGACTGTCAATCACTGGGACAGGAGGTTTCCACCAAGGTCCTCCGATTAGGTGGGATAATACTAAATGCTGATTGGATAAGATATCGTATATAAATGAGCTTTGCCAGCGAGTGTTCTCTGGTTGCAGAGGATTGGAAATAAAGAGCTGTTGTTGGAAAGTCACTCTCCGAGTCTTCATTCGCCCAATCTAACACTGGCAACGAAGGTGGGATCGAAGACAAAGTAAAAGAGCTGACTACAAGCAACCCAGCCTGGTGGTCAAGAAAAGCAGCGATTCTGCGTGCCAAAATTCAAATAGCGAAATGGCGGCAAACACGTCCGCATTTCACCTGCTGAAGCTCTTCAATCCGGAAAAAGAGACTTGGGCCACCTACATGACCAGGTTCGAGTGCTTCTTGGAAGCCATCGACCTCCTTAATCTGCCAGATAATCGAAAGAGGGCATTATTCCTCAGCCACTGCGGCCACAATGTGTTCGACATTGCTGAGTCACTGTCTGAGTCAAGCTATAGACGGTATCATGGCAGGTGCTTCAGAATGAGCTGAAGGCACATTTCGCCCTGGCTCCCTCCAAAATTGTAAGGTAGTATGAATTCAGACACCACGTGCAATAGAACAGCGAGTCCATAAGCCAGTATACGGCCGCCCTTAGAAAAGCTGCAGCACACTGCGAGTTCCGGGACCTATACGATACTCTTTTAGATCAGCTAATCTGTGGTGTGAAAGACTGTCAACTGTAACATCGTCTATTGGCGAAAACAAACTTGACCCTGCAGTCAAACTTGACCCTGCAGAGTGCCCTTGATGAGGCTCGGGCCTCCGAATTGTCGACCAAAGCAGCCGGGTCACTACAGAAATTTGCCATTGCACCCACGATCACCAAGGCATTGCCCACCGAGCACAAGAGCCACCAAGTTGACAAGGAGTCAGGGAGCAGTGAGGTAGAGGTCTACCAGACTGACCCACAGAAAACTGGAGATCAAGCTCCCTGCCAGACACCCTGTGCCAGCTGCAGAGACCGGCACTCCCGGGCATCATGCCATTTCAGAGCTGCAACGTGTCACCATTGTGGAAAAAGAGGTCATTTGGCAAGAGTTTGTAGGGCCAGTATACCCAGCAGAAGCCAACTGGTGCCAGAGCCTCCCTGAGCGGAACAGCCCAGGCCAAAAAAGAAGGAGGCCTGGAAACCACGCCAGTATAGAAGTGACACCGAGGCTCCTGACACCAATCAAACGAGGGTTGCCAAAACTAATCTAGCCTACAGAAAGAAGCTGAAAGTCACTATTAACATTGAGGGATCTTCTGTGTGAGATGGAGGTCAACACGGGATCCTCAGTGACCATTCTGTCTTGGCATACCCTAAGGCGAGCCATGCCAAATCTGCAGCGGAAACAACTTTCGCGCCAGAAGCTGAAGCTCACTGACTACCAGGAAAACCATATTCCAGTACTAGGCTGCGCAATTGTCACCATGGCGTACAACGCGTTCCGGGGACAACTGTCGGCAACCGTGGTTGAAGGGGAACTACCGGATCTGTTCGGCCTGGATTGGTTCGACACCCTGGGCATGGGGATCACAGGCATCAATGCCGTCGGTAGTTTGTGCACCAACAACCTGATTTGGGAGTTTCAGGACATGTTTCAGCCAGAGCTCGGTAAGTATGTTGGCACCTTTATTTCTTTTAGCCTTGACCCCAAGGTGGCCCCAATCTGCCTGAAGCCACGTCATGTCCCCTTTGCTCTAAAGCCCAAGATTGATGCTGAGCTGGACAAGCTGATTAGACAGGGCATTCTCGGACCCGTGGACCACGCAAAGTGGGAGACACCAATAGTGACCCCAGTAAAAGGGGATGGGTCAGGGCGCATATGCACCGATTATAAGTGTAGCCTTAACAAGGCCCTACAACAAACTGCCTACCCGGTGCCCGTAGTTCAGCACTTACTACACTCATTGGGTTCAGGGAAGATATTTGCAAAGTTGGACCTTGCGCAAGCATATCAGCAATTGCCAGTGGACAGCACCACCCCAGAGGCACAGATAGTTACACACCGGGGTGCCTTCAAGTGTACCAGGCTGCAGTTTGGGGTTAGCATGGCCCCGGAGGGGTTCCAGAGCATCATGGAACATCTGCTGAGTAATATTCCTGGGGTACTACCCTATTTTGATGACATTTTAATTTCCACTGACTCAGAGGACCAGTTATGCCTTAGATTGAGGGAAGTTTTAACAAAATTTAGGAACGCTGGGTTCCGGGTTAAAAAGGACAAATGCCACATAGTAGTCTGGGAAGTCGAGTTCTTGGGGTATTGTATTAACAGTTGAGGGATTCACCCAACAAGAATAAGGTCAGGGCAATTAGGGACGCCCCGTTCCAAAGAATAAGACTGAACTGCAGGTCTTTTTGGGGTTGCTGAACTTTTACAGCATTTTCTTAAAAGACAAGGCCACAGTTGCTGAGCCCCTTCACCGGCTGTTAGCCAAAAATAGCAGTTGGGTTTGGGATCGGAAAGAGGCCGCTGCCTTTGCAGCAGTGAAGTGACTCCTGTCTGACGATAGCTTTCTCCTTCAATACAATTCTACGTTGCCTTTGGTGCTCATGTGTGATGCTTCACCTTTTGGTGTAGGGGCTGTTCTAGGCCATCGATTGCCCAACAGGTCTGAGGCACCGATTGCTTTCTATTCCTGGACTTTGTCCCCGGCCGAGCAGAACTATAGCCAGCTGGACAGGGAAGCGCTGCTGCCAGGGTCAAGAGATTCCACGAGTACCTGTTTGGGAGGGATTTTGAACTGATGACAGACCATAAGTCTTTGTTAGGGCTCCTGGCTGGGGATCGGCCCACTCCTATCGCCCTCTCCATCCGCTTCACCTGCTGGACTATTTTTTGGCGGCTTATTCATATAAACTATTGCATCGACCTGAACGGTCTTTGGGACATGCCAATGCCCTTAGTTGCTGCCCACTACAAGATTTGGTCAACGACCCGGCTCCAGGGGTACCTGTCCTCCTCGTTGACTGCCTGGATTTGGGACTTTTAACTTCCACTGAAGTGGCAAAGCGGTCAGCTCATGATAGCACCCTCTGGACTATTTTGAACTGGGTGTGGAGGGGGTGGTCAGCGACAAATTCAAGCCATTTGTGACAAAACAATATGAACTATCTGAGCAGGGGGGGTGTCTGTTGTGGGACAAAGTGGTGTTACCGCAAAATTTAAAGGTCCCCATACTTAAGGCCTTGCACAAGGTCCATCCGGGAATAGTACGGATGAAGGCTTTGGCCAGGAGTTATGTTTGGTGGCCAAACGGATCAAGAGATCCAAAACTGGGTTACAACATGTACACCATGCCAAGAATCCAGGGCTGCACCCCCAAAGGCACCGGCACACGAATGGAAATGGCCAAGGGGACCATGGTCTAGAGTACATGTAGACTTTGCTGGCCCATTCCACGACCCAACATTTCTGGTGGTCATTGACGCATATTCGAAATGGTTAGAGATAGTATTGATGGGGTCAACCACCACTGAGGCAGTAATCAAGGTCTTTAGATGTTTGTTTGCCATCCATGGGTTGCCCAATGTCCTGGTGTCAGATAATGGGCCACAATTTACCGCTACTTTATTCAAGGCATTCTTAGCTGAATTGGAGATCCGACATGCTCTCGTAGCGCCATTCCATCCAGCTAGTAATGTTCAAGCTGAAAGGACAGTGAGATCTGCCAAAGAAGCATTAAGCTGCTTGGCACCCAGAGACTGGCAGGCCAGGATGGACAAGTTCCTCCTGTGGCAACACATCACACCCAGTGTTGTCACAGGCAGGAGTACAGCTGAACTCCTAATGGGCCGAAAGCTGCAATTGGTGTTGGACTGGTTGCACCCTAACTACTCCCCGGCCGACAGCAAACCACTCCCCACGGAAACCAGATCCTTCAGTGTAGGTAACCCGGTTTTTTAAAATAATTTTTCTGATGGCCCCTTATGGCTACCAGGCAGAATAGACCAGGTGATGGGGCCTCACTCGTACATTGTCTGACTGGACGATGGGCGCTTGTGGAGGCAACATATAGATCAAATGAGAAACCACTTTCAAAGCACTGACCAACAAATAGAGCCAGGTAGTAATGACACACCCTTTAATCATTCCCTACCTGACTCCACTCTGGAGGGTTCGGAAACCTTAGCTGCAGAACCCGAGATCCAGCGACAATCCGCCAGCGAACCAGTTCTGAGAGATCCTGGGGTAAAGCTAAGTAGTGACCAGAGTCTTCCCATAGAATCCCCCCAGGAGACTGAAGACACAACCGCTCAGGCTGCCACTAAATCACCAATGGAACTGCGCAGGTCCAAACGGACATGCAGACGCCCCTCTTACCTGAAAGATTACATCTGCAACACGGGAAACAACTCAACTAATAGGGGGGATGTTAGATATTGAGACTGTCAATCACTGGGACAGGAGGTTTCCACCAAGGTCCTCCGTTTAGGCGGGAAAATACTAAACGCTGATTGGATAAGATATCGTATATAAGTGAACTTTGCCAGCGAGTATTTGCTGGTTGCAGAGGATTGGAAATAAAGAGCTGTTGTTGGAAAGTCACTCTCCAAGTCTTCATTCGCCCAATCTAACAAGTTCTATAGATGTGATCTCCTTTACCATGAATAAATAGAGCCAAATTTCACAAATGTATTAATTTTTGAAAATTAACATATAAATATAAATGTACAATTTACATTTGATAAAGAATTTTTCCAGTACTGTGCTCTCAAGTTCTTTTGAAAAACTCTTTTTCCAGAAATCATGTTACGTGTTAATGTACAGTTTTTAATAGTGCAAAACTTACTATAAACAGAACAAAAGAAATTTCAATCTAGTTGCACTGATACCTGTGATACAGGCATATGCTGCCACCTTGGGGAAGACTCCTTTCCTGAAGAAGGCATCTTGAGTATAGTAACATAAATCAACTTCATGTTTGGCCTGTCATATCCCCACAGGAAGAAAAGTTTCTTAAATCCTTCTACTCATGCGGTCATAAGATCTTCCAGATGTCTCTGAGCATCTTTCATGTTATGATACTCATTGTGGAGAATTGCCATTGTTCTGAGTTGGAGCAGCATAGTTTAACATGTAATTTCACAATGCCTGTCTTAAATTAATGTAACCTGGAATAGCAAACTAGTACAATGTATAGTTCTAACAGTTACACCCGTCTTCCTAATGGAATTGCTGAGTTCACACAACACTGTGAATGAGCAATTAAACCAATTAGATTCTGATCATACATAAAAGCTAACGATAAAAAAATCACTATTTTTGGCTTACAGAATCCACATTCATTTTTCATAGGAAGCAGATTCCTAGGAGCCTTTGTCCTAGGAGACTATTGATCAGGTTTCATGACATCAGTGGCCTCTGCGCCAATGGCTAGGATGGAAGCAATTGGTTTGAGTTGGATGTTATCGCCAATTAATATTTAAGAGATATGTTCTGTCCTGCAGCTAGGCTCAGCAGTAGGCTTTGGAATGGAGAAACTTGCTTATATAGCTACTCTTGGTGAAAAAAATCCCAATCTCTTGTTTTTAAATTTTTTAAACATATTCTTATTCACAATGTGTTTCAATGGTAGGTACTGAGCTAATGGTGCTGTGGTTGCTTCAGATTGTGAATTGTTTGTATGGTATGTTATACAACACAACTTCAGTCCCTTGAGAAATGAGCAGCCTATATATAGCAATACCAGTGGTCCTCCGGATCCGCTTCAAGGTGCTGGTACTTACCTACAAAGCCCTACATGGCATCGGCCCAGGGTA
>JANHFM010003400.1:59786-76783 GCA_032468115.1 Grayia smithii | reverse complement strand
GCGCTGTGGAAGCAGTTTGCTATTGACTTCTTTTAGGGCATATTTTCTATTTCCCGACATACAATTTCCAGATGGCCTCCATTCATAAATGGAGACCCAACTCTGTTGAGCTTCCCAGCCCAAGCAAGGTACTTCCACCTGCTGAGACCACCTTTAGGGAATAAGAGCACAAAGAAAACAAGACAACTGACTCCACCAGGGACAATGCAATCAACAGTTTTGTCCAAGGAAATTAAACTTTAGTACATGGGAATTCTGATCAAGATGCAACAAAATCAGAACAATGGCTCAATGAGAAGACATGTGGAAAAAATTAATAAAATTTGCATCAAGCTACAATTTGAGGAAAAACGGGTACAAAATATTCTATCGCTGGTTTATAAGTCTTTCAACAATTATCAGGAAGGATAAACCTCGTAACAATAAATGTTGGAAATGGCATAGCAAAGAAAGAACTTTTTACCATATATGGTGGTTATGAAAAAAAATCAAAAGTAATGGATGGAAATATGCCAAAAATTCCAAAAAATTCTGTAAATAACATTTGAATTAAAAACACAAATATTTTTATTAGGTATTATCTGAGAAAATATAAGTGAAAAATGTAACAATTTATTATGATATATGGTAACAGCAGCAAGAATCAATCTGGTACAATACTGGAAAAGAGAAACCTTGTAGCTGGGGGAAAAAGGTGTGTATGTGTTTGTATTTGTGTATGTTTGTACACTATGTACGTATTCTTATGACCAATTTTGTTTTTTAATTCATTTTCTCAAATTCCTTTATATCCAGGTTTTTAATTTTTGTCTTTTTTTTCCTTGAACATTTTAATCAATACAAATGCAGTGCGGTTTAGATCACATCCTTTTTAACAAGAAACATATTCCAGAAATTGGACCGTATTGTTGGAGATTCTTCACTATATAAGAAAAGCCAAGCATGCTACACCATAAAGTAATGGTGTGATTGATATTAGTTAAAGCATGTTTCACATTAGACAGTGATCACAACAGAAACCTGTGATAAATTAGAACAATAAGTAAAACAAATACCAGCAGAATGCTATGGAAAATACTTTTTTCTGATACATGAATATTAAGAATAATTTGCTCAGCATATTATAAAGTGAGTTCTGACTGTATAACAGAAATTCAGATACAATAGACATTATGTAAACAATAAAGGTCAAAATCCTTGTTAGTTTTCTTTACTGCTGGCATAGAAATACAAAACTTTTCCATCTGTAATTGTGCAACGTGGGTTTTGGAACATTAGAAACTGGACTAATGAAGATGACTTTTATTATTGAGGAAGAAATGCAAAATCTTGCCTACATGCCTTACCAATGTCCAGTGTATTACAACTGATCACTAGACTAAGCCGCACCTACAAATATATAGAAGACAAGAGTATGGAACTAATATTAACCTTTCTGGGTATGCTGCATAGATCTCAGAGGACCACTTGAATCTTCAAAGCAGTAGATTTTTTTTTGAAATAGTGAAACTTTTGGTATCTTTTTAATGGCTTCCTTAAGTAAAACACTAAGTCTCAACTTCAAGATCCCAAGATTTTGAGGTTTAGCATTTAACTGGAACATACTATAAATAGTTATACATAAATGATGAACAATAATAATTAAAAATGTTGCTAATGCCTCAAATAAGACATCAGAGATATTTCATTTATACCTCTTCTAAAGGAACATATTTCACCAAACCGCTGACAACAGTTCTTAGATTTGGTTCTCCAACATCAACTTCCTCAATATAAAGACTATCAGCATCTGGGTGTTTCTTTGCTGTCATAATACAACCAATACGAAGATCAAGTCGAGAAACATCTAAAGGCTTTGAATCATCATTTGCAGCTGACTGCTTTTTTTCTTTCTTTTCTCCTACAAAAAGGAAGGAAAACCAAATTAATAAATCCTCTAATGCAATTCACTTCACAAAACTACCTATTTTTTTCTTTTTTCATTACAAAAGCTCCCTTATGTAAAGTATTAAGAATACTTTCATGACATCAAGACCAAAAACATTGCAAATTATATCAACAACTGTAATAAAATGCATAGTTGTAAAAAAACCATATTATTTACTCTAACAATAAACACGGCATCAAAAATAAATCATTGTTCCTGTTTATCCAGTAATCCCTACAATTTCTAAAGCATAGCTGTAAACAAAAAGGATGAAAAATTTTAAAACTGGCAAAACAAAGTCCAATTTCCATTTAAAGAATGAGGAAAGAATAGTTACAAGCCTGAGAGCAGTTGAGAGAAAAGCAAAGGATATTAATGTGTACAGCTGAGTTAGAAGATGAGCCTGCCAAAGTCTCTAATGACATATTACCTTTCTTTTCTGTTTTGTCTTTCTTTTTCTTTTCTTCACTGGGTCCCTTGATCTGTTCCTTAGGATCAGATAGAGCTTCGGCAGCAGATGATGATTGAAAGAGATCCTTGGAAAATGAAACTGCAGAGGCCGTCTCACTAGGTGGCACAGATATTTGTTTCACTAAAATTGAACACAAAATATTCATTCCAATTAATTAACATCTTGATTCTGATATTTAAACTTATTTTGTGGAATCTGTTGGAATAAAAGTACATTGTTCAATGAAAAATATTTTCTTCCATGTTTCCAAGCACATGCTTATATTGGTATTTATATGCATTACATTTTAACCCTTCTGAATTTTTCCCCCCATATCATGACAATTAATGATAAAGAAAATCACAAAGAAGATCATAATCAAAACCAAGACAAACTGAAGTGTGAAGTCACTGATCTTCATGTGGATATTTTAATCCAGATTTTTTTAGTCGGGTTGATTACAATGAGTTAATAGTACAGTTGAGATATAACCACATATAAAAAAGAACCAAAGGATAGAAGTTATAAATTAAATATGTTTATGAATGTCCACTGTTTTATACGAAAAATATCAGACCTGACCATAATACTTTTCAACATTTTCAATCCTTCTCTGCAAGTAAAGTTGTATCAACTTGGTCTTTAAAAACTAACAAAACATTTGAATAGTTCAAGTTTGCCAATATAACTTCTTCCTGAGATACTATAATAAAGGCTGTTTCTTAACCTTCACCGAAACCTTTTTTGCAAGATTTAGGGGAAAAGAAGCATAGATAATAGGGTAGCAAGTATCCTTCTCTTTCCTCCTGATTTTTCCTTCTCATTCATATCACATTAAACAAAAGAAATGCAATTTTGCCCCCCTTCAATGTTCCTTTTAATTTTTTTTAAATACTGACCCTACTAAAAATAGTCCTCACTATAAATGAGGCCTGCATAAAACAACACAATATTTTTCACCTCCATTTCGAATTTCTGCTTGGATCAATTCCTGTTTTAGCACTTCAATTTCTTTCTTAAGTTTAGCATTTTCAACACGTAGTTTCTTCTCTTCCCTCAGAGATGCCTGCAAAACTATAAGAGGCAGAACTCTCATTAGAATCACTGCTGAATTGTTAAAAAAAAAAAGGTTGAGTTTAATTGCTAGGAGTTATATACGAGTAACAGAACACTTGTTTTGAAACCTTCAAGAAAATGGAGAAAATACTTGTACCTTATGTACTTTGATTAAACATTTATATTAAAAATACAGAGTTACACTGGATACATTTACAAGTATGAAAGTTCCCAGAATCATTTATAAATCAAATATCCGATTTAAAAATAGTGTCATGATATAAAAACAAACAGACATAAGCAAAAGTCATGATAATGGGAAATGCATCAATAAGCTATCAAAAAGTTCCATGTTATTTCCATTAAAGATTGTGGAACAAGGAACAGGTGTCTGTAGAGAGATCCTATGGAATGCCTATATCAGCAGTCACTCCAGCTTTTCTAAATATTAAAACAGATATTTTACCACCCAGTATTGTTATTAAAACCCTGCAGTAATACCCCCTGAATGCTGTGTCTTCCAATTAAATCCATAACATATACAAAAGGAACTACTTATTCAATTCACACTTCTTCCCTCTTTTCCTTGGCATATATTCTAAGAAATGAACTGTTGTTCTTTGATTCTGGTGGGAATACAAGCTGGAACCATGTTATATGCCTATTCCAATGGAATGCATAGCTAAACACTTTATTGTTTAAATGTTCTGTATCAAGAAACCAGGAGTGGAAAAAAGATGACAGATTCTGGAGATATTATCTCAGAACTACATGGAAACTGTTGAAAAGTTTCATTTCATATTTGTAAGTAGAAACCTTGTTTATTGACTCTAGGCCATAAAATCTCTTCAGATCATAAAAAGGACAAAACTTTAGTATACATGCATTAAATACAAATCTTAAAATCCTGAACAATAGAATAAAAAAAATTCTCCATTATTGCAACCATAATATTGTTGAACATGCAATTTTGGTTTTGTTTTACCAAAAATTCAGAGTAGTAAGACATGTATCTTAATGTAATATTTTTTAAAAAATCAGATAAATGGAAGATCCTAACAAAGGAGATGAAGCAAACCCCCTTCTTTAGGAATTGTAACCTGCAATGAAAAAAAATGGAGAACAGCAAAAAAAGCAAATTCAAAATATACACAAAAAAACTAAGTGGAGGCTTGCAAATGAAAAAGGATGCAGATTTTTTCCCCAAATGTTTTTCTAGCAATGGCCATACAAAGTTGTCTGAATTTTCTTCTATCTAACCAAATTTGTAGCTTCAGTATCTAACTCTGTGTATATATCTGTTCTTCCCCGGGTTGCATGCATGTGTATACACTGGGAATCACAGAATGGGCTACTATTCCCCATTCTGAGGTTGCATATCCAGAAGTGGAAAGGGGCAGCTCAGATTGGAAAACCGAAATATTTCCAAACTGCTGCCCAACAGCCTTTCCCATAGGAAAACAGTAGGGGGTTTGAAGGGGGAAATATTTTTCTCAGCAGTCTCTGGTTGGCTCTTCCATTTGCTAGCTTCCCATGCCTAGTTAAATGTTTAATCTTCATAGAGTTATCTGTTGACAATCCCTTTATATAATTTATTTCTAACATTCCCTCAAGTTAGAGAAAATAAAAAGTAAATAGAAAAGAGGCCAAGTCTCAAAGGAAGACTCTCCAGCACTAGCCTTAGCTGTTATTCTTTGGTTGTCCCAGCTTTGTAGCAGCCATCTTTAGGCTGCTGCTTCTTCTTGCCGTGCCTGAGAGGAAAAAAGACCCTGGGCCAGACAGAGGAGCTGCGACTCTCCCCTACCTCACAGGGTACCCCTCTTTGCTTCACCACCTCTACAGGGCAGCTTAGGCTCCCTCTGGAGCCCACAAACATGAAGAGTTCAGTGCAGGGAACGCAGAGCCCGTTCCTTTGTGTCTTTGTGTCTATGACATCAACCGTCAATAGAAAAGAGGCCAAGTCTCAAAGGAACAGTGCATAAATGGTAACAGGAAAACTCAGAAAAAGTTGAGGTTAGTGAAAAACCTTAGCGAAGAAGAATATTCATATTAAGAATATGAAAATGAGCTAGATACATTCCAAAGTAAAGAATATATATATATCGGCTGCTCAATAAAAATAGCAAAATGTTGACCAGGAACCTAGACAAGGCACAGATTTTCAAACAGTTCACACCGGTTTAACAAAAAGTATATATCAGAAGGAACAGGAGACAGGAGATTTTATAATGTGGGCCCGGATCTGGCACGGGCACTCCAAACACCAGCTGTGGATACCCCGGTGGTGGCCTTACATACCTCTTCCGCCATACCTGGTGAACCTGAACAGAGCCTAAAGCCAGAAAATAGAAATGCAGAGCAGACCTTGCAAAAGGCCCATCAGGCAGCTGCATGGGCGGTCCATGCATCAACAGTTTCTTTTTTTGAAGTTTGAAAAGAATGAATACATGATTACAGAATATTTATTTGGTCTGAATGTGTCTCAGTCTTGAAGATCAGAGGAAGGTTTTAGGATGCTAAAGGAACTAACCAAATCCTTAGGAAAAAACTAAGAAACTGATGAGGTGTCAGATTGGAGAAGAGTGAATGTTGTCCTATCGTAAATAAAAGAAAATCAGCAAACTTCAAACCAATCAGTTTACATTGATAATTAGGAAGATTTTAAAACAGATCATATGTTATTGAAAACAATGTAATAATTAAGGAAGCTTAAATAGATTTGTCAAGAACAAGTAATAAGCTAACCTTATCATATGTTTGATTAGATACAGTAACTTCCTTAAGATTGTACAAATACTGTAGATGTTTGCTGTAATAGTTAAGGTGCTGGCCTAGAAACCAGGAACCTGTGAGTTGTAGGCCTCCCTTAGATATGTAATAATTTGTATACAGCTAACAAAACAATAGCATGCTGATTAGAAAACAAATTCTAATTATGGACTACATGGCAGTTCTTTTCATAAAATCAAATGCATCATTACCAGGGATATCTGGTTTAGGGATGGTAAGGGTTGTTTTTTTTAAATCCTTGTTAAATCAGTGTAAGCTAAGAGCTAAGTTAGAACCAGGATAGTGATGTGGCTGCAAAAACCCCAAATGTTAATTTAAGGCTGCATCGAGAGAAAGATAATTTCTGATTCACAGAATATAGTCATTCCACTTAATTCTGCATTAATCTAACTTGGTATTTCTAACATAACACTTTTAAGCATTATTCACAGAAATTAAAACAACTTAGGAAAAGGCAACAAAGATGCCTAAGGTGCTATAAGTCTATTCAGACAGATTGAAGAAGTTGAGTGTGTTTAGCCTTGAAGAAAAAATAAGTGAGATATAAATATGATAGCATTATTTAAAGATCACTAAATGTGTCATATAGAAGGTAAAGACCTCTTCTCTCTTGTTCCAGAATACAGGAATGGATGTAAGCTACAGGACAGAAGAATGGATGTAAACTATGAGAAAGCAGATTGTGACTGAATGTTAGAAAAGAATTTATAGCAGCAAAGTCAGTTCAACAGAAAGTCTGTGAATTCACCATTTCATGCAGTCAAGTGGAGGTTAGACAACTATCTGTTTAGGATACTATAATTTGGGTTTCTCTACTAAATGAGTGGGACTGAGTAACATAAATCATCCTTTCAACTCTGATTCTACTGACTATAAAACCATAATTTCCCTTCTTACTGTTATTACAGTTTTAATTCAGGTACTTATTAGCCATAACTATAGCAGTTTTTTAAAAAGAGCACTGCCAAATATACTCATTGACAGCTTTTAACACTAGGTAACTTGTCTTCTGAATTTTAAAAAAGTGGGAAATTATGTGTTATTACAGTCTCTTATAGGAAAGCTATTACCTGAAATAGGTTTTTAAAATCGTTAAATTTAGATTTTTACTCACTGATTTAAAATGGATAATTAATAATCTATTTTAATGTTATGCCTTACTGGCTTTTTCTTTCAGAAGAGCAACTTGCTGCTTAAGGTATTCAATAATTTGATCTGCTTCAGCACCCTTCTGCTCCAGTCTATTCAAAACTGCATTGTTGGCTGCCATTTTCATCAAGGATCGGACTAAAATCCTAGATAAAAGAAACAAGATAATATAAACAAGTTGTTAATGCAATTATTTCAAACATTGTTTTGAATAAATAGACTGAACATAATTAATAATTAACATATTCACTTTTCCCCCCAGAACTCAAAGTTTACATTAATCTGTCACACTGACTTTGCTATGTATAGTCATTACTTTTTACTTTACTTAGTTTACTTTTTGGTTATAAAAAGGTCACTTTGCCTATCATCTGTAATAACTATGTTTTTTCTATGTATAACAATATACACTCCACTTTTAAAGACATACAAGACAAACTGAGTCAACTGAACTCAAACACTTATAAGACGGATCATTTTCCTTGTGAAAAAGTTTTGTGTTCTGTGGCAAGCATTTTCTAAGCTGTAAACCTCTTTCAGATCTGAATCTTGGAATAATGAAAATAGTTATTAGTAAGGCTATACATATGCACGTTGCACACACCAATTTCTTTTACCAGCTCTTTCTGAAATATTCTACCAAATTCATCTTCTGAAGTCAAATGTTTTACCTTTTTACTAATTTTCAGTGACCATATTGAGTAAGCACTTGACTTATACAAACTTCTGGTGGAGTAAACAATAGAAAGAATGACAATCAAATAAGGATTACTTCTTTTCTAACAATTGCTTCACTACAATTTCTTCTAATCCAGACTTTTCCAGCATAGTTTATTTCTGGATATATTTTCAAATCTCAGCATCTTAAAACATTCAGGTTAAGGAAAGCCGTTGTACAATGTCTTCTTATGTTATGTTCTATCCAAGACTACTATGCTTCTGTTGCTTTTCATCAAACATAACTTATTTTCTTATTTCCACAATGCATTTTTTATTTAGTCTCATCATAATACATAATTAATCATGGCACAGATCCAAAAATACAATTACTGTAGGTCTCTCTTTCATTTCTCTTCTCATGGTTTATTTTGGTTTGTGTGTTGAAGTATATATTTAGAATCCACTTTTTTACAATTTATTAATTTAACCCTAAATTCAAACTGAGACTAGCAAACACATCTATAAACTAGTTATCTTTTTATTAGCTTATACCCCACTTCAGTTTGATCAGATTTTGCTTACAATATCCATGAAATATTTGAATTCACATGGCTAGCTGATTCCTCCCCATTACAGAATTAAGGTTCTATATTTTACTGCAAAAATCTGTAGATATATTAATACATTCACTATGAGTTCTGCCATTCCAATATTCACCTGTACGCCATTATAATCATTGATGAATATGACTGGAAAATGTCCAGGAATGGAGAACATCCAGAAATATATAATGTCAGTTAATATTACTATTTAATTGAGACCTTACTAAAATGAGTGAGTGGTTGATAGATTAACAACAGATTCCACATCTTCTCCCCTCATCCTACTCCTTCCCTCCCTCCCTCTCCATATTTTAATTGGGCCGCAGTATTTGGATCTATACAGTATTTTATTTATGTCTTTTAGGTTTTGTATAGTTTTTATCTTTTTAAGATTGTAATTGCCCAGAGATATCCTGTGGTAAGATGGCTGGCCAATAAATTTTACAAATGAAAAAATGAAACTAGCAAGAAAATTTAATAACTTAATAGTTTACATGGGCAATTATGAAAAAAATGCAGAATGCTTACACATCATTTCTGCTACAAAACACTTGATTAATCCACTCTAAGGTATTAAAAATACACACTATTTCTTAATACTGCTTCTATCTGTTTAATCAGGATTAATTTAACTAATTTATAAATTTGTTCTGAGGCCCTTTGACTAATGGGTACAGTAATAATGCCAGAAAAATTTCAATAAATGTAAATCAATCAATTTACCTATGAGTGATTGCAAGAACTTGTATCTAAATAGACAATAGGCACTGCATTCTTAATCATTAGGCAAGCTTCTTTGGTCGACTAATACCAAACTCTTAGTCTAACATATGCTGAAGATAGCATGTTTTATTATCTACAGGTCCATCCTAAGTTAATAGGATACAAAACCCTGCAGAAATAGGACTTTTATTAACACATTGCTCGATATCAAGCATATTTAAGAAGTAAAATTCCCAATATCCAGATGATTTTAGTAGGTTAATGAAAACTTAATGATACTGCAGAAGTATCTGAAAATGGCTGTCAGACTGGATTTAAAGATGCAATTCATTTCAATATTTTTGGCAAATTTCCTAGGAATCAGGGACGATAAAATTTACAGAATTAGATTTTCAATTTACTTTAGAATTACTCTTAAGTATAGATGTTAAATATATATATCATATATCATTGGTTTCCTAGAGCAGGTGGCAAGCCCCTGGTCAATTCTGATCTCAACCAGAGCTGGATTTGGTTAGCATCTGTGTGGGAAATCACCAGAAAATCCTGGAACCATGGAGAAGTCAATAAAACATCAAGACAACAATGGCAAACTATTTCCATATTACTGCCAATAAAACAACATGAAAATGTACAGGGAGTTCACTGGGGATCAAGTTTAATCTGAAATACATTTTACTTTTTCCTTCAATCAACAGAAATCTCTCCCTCCCTCCTTGACTCCCTCCCTCCCTCCCCCTCTCTCATTTCTTTTGATAAACATCAATTTGGATTAGACACAAGGCATACCAAATCCAGTATTCTGGGCAACATCCAAGAGTCCTTGGAGAGATTCCTGTTTTCTTTATTTTACCTTCTCTTCAACTGCGGAGACTATCTGATCCCAAAGTTCTCTAATTCACAAGAGGGAAGCATTTTTAGGATGTTCCTATTATTTGAGACAATGCTCTGTTCCTTTTGAAATTAATCAACTATGTATAATTCATAAGCAAGAAATAAACAGCAATCCTTCTCCATATATATACTTAAACTGTCTAGTAACTGGTAACTATACAGGGAAAAAAATAGGATCTTAGCCATGAAGGTTTTAGGCTTTTTCAACATCAGGAATGGTCTTAGACAAAGGTTCAACAGAGAGAATTTTCATAAAGTGACCCACAGCTGCATATGTTGGCTCCAGGGTCTTTGGGGAGCTGAAAGCTGCAGAAAGCATAAAATACTGGCAAAGATCCCTCCACTAGAAGCAGCTTTCTATAAACAGAATTCTCATTACCTCTCTGAATCGAACCATTCACATTTAAAGCACTTGAAACTCATTACAAAACTAAAGATAGTTACTATCCCACAGCAGAACTTCTATGCAAAAGGAAGACATCTAGTATTCTACAAAAACATTTCACTAAACATTTAATAGCTCTGGCAATCTCTATGGCTCTGGCACAAATTCAAATTTCTTAACCATTGCCTGGACTTAGCTTCTGGCTTTTTATATTTCAACAGTTGCAAGTCATCAACTGTTGTAATGCGCAGGCCATGCCCATCCTAGCTCCGCGAAGGCAAAAAACATAGCAATACATCATGTGATACCAATATGATGCAGTGTGTTTGACATCCATGCCCTATACCCGTGTTGGCGAACTTATGGCACGCGTGCCGGAAGTGGCATGCGGAGCCATTCCTCCTGGCACACGAACCGTCGCCACATTTACCTGCTCCTGCGCACAGTTCGGCTCTCTAATGCACATGCGCATGTGGTTGCTCATGCGTGCGAGACAGCTAATGTGCAGCATGCAGCATGTGTAGATGGCACGGTTGCGTGCGTGCCACAGGGGGGCACACGTGACTGCTCTGCACATGCGCAGTTGCACATACAATTCAGTGGGGGCACACACACGACAGCTTTGCGCATGCACAGATGACACGGTTGCACGCACACCACAGGGGGTGCACGTGTGACAGCTCTGTGAATGTGCAGTGGTGTGGTTGCTTGCGCAAGTCGGGGTTGGTTGGCTCGCAAGCCGAAAAAGGTTCACTATCACTGCCCTATACCATTTCAGACAAAGGGTTATCCCATTTCTTCTTAAAAACTTCCAGTGTTAGAGCATTCAGAACTTCTGGAGGCAAGTTGTTCCACTGATTAATTATTCTAACTGTCAGGAAATTTCTCCTTAGTCCTAGTTAGCTTCTTTCCTTGATTAGTTCCCACCCATTGTTTCTTGTCCTGCCCTCAGGTGCTTTGGAGAATAGCTTGACTCCGTCTTCTTTGTGGCAGCCCCTGAGATATTGGAACACTGCTCTCATGTCACACCCTAGTCCTTCTTTTCATTAAACTAGACATATCCAATTCTAGCAACTGTTATTTCATTGATATTTCATTATAATTAACACCTTTTCCAGGAATTAACGCAGAAGAAAAACAATGAAAAATGGTATGACTCTTTTATAATAAAATTTTGATTTTTGAAGACAAACAATAAAAAACAAAAAGATAAAGGTTATGTTAACCCGTATAAAGATTTAACATACCTGTGAAAATTTAGAAAAAAGCATTTCATTTTTTTAAGTGGAAAAAATGTTTTATTTGCAAAGATCTTATTAAATTGTCTTCAAATACTCTCACCCGAAAACATGCTTACCCAAAGAATATGAACTCAGTAAAATTCAGGAAGAAAACTTTTGTTTTTATAGGATTGTTTTCCCACAAACATAGGGGTGGGGAAAATCAAGGATAATGAGAATATACCCTGATAGTTTTTATTATATATAAAATGTTAAAATGTGGAGGAAGGGGGAAATGTCCTCACAGCTTCTGCATTTAGATGCAGAGCAGTAAAAAATAAAAAAAATGAAGGTGTGAACAACTATATCTTTATGCAGAGAAAAGTCATTTTTTAACTCCATGGAAAGAATACAAAGAAAATATCCATAGAACAAAAAACTAATATTAGAACTGCTAATTCAGACAGAATGTCACGTAGCAAAATGTGTATCCTGAGCTTTGATTCCCATCCACTGCTTTTTCCTAGAAATGTAATGTTCTCTTTAAAGTAATATAATGTTTGAAGTTAGGGAAGCACTAAATGAAGGGGAACACACCCCTGAAGTTATTGCAGCATTCTAATCATGTGATCAAAATTTGGATGCTTGGCAGCTCACCAGCACTTTCTACTCCAAGAGTGTTTCAACTAACTTCATATGCCTATCTCCGATCTATACCTTTTTGGCCCCCTGCATTCTGCAACCCCTGCTGCCGTAGCTGACCTTCACTATATTCTTGCTCCCACATTTCACACACCGTGGTTTCACATCTGGGGTAGGAGGCCTCGTGTAGCCAGCAGCTGCCTTGTGAAGGATCAGGGAATGTATGCCTTTCAACTGAGTCAGAATCAACTGAGCAAAGTCAACTGAGCTGCGTGCCAGAGTGCAGGGTGGCAGGTATTTTGGAGTGCAGAGCAGAAAGAGAGGTTGAGCTGGGGCGACTGGGGCTTCCTGGGATGGCAGCTTTGTGCCACATTGCTAGGCGATAGTTTTGCATACTGGTGGGGCTTTCTGGGGTGGAACCTTTGCACTGAGCTGCAGCTCCGGGCCTCTTGCAGCCTGAAGGAGATGGCATGCCAGGAAGCTTGAGCCACAGTGTGCCAAATGATCCCAGGGCCATGCAGTTCTGGGGATGCCTGCCATCCTGCAAGACAATATACAGGTAGTCTTTGACTTACAACAGTTCATTTAGTGACCATTGAGAGTTACAACAGCACTAGAAAAAGAGACTTATGACCATTTCTCACAATTACACCTTTGTGGCATTCCCATGCCAAAATTCATGATCATGCTTGGCAATTGGTTTATATTTATGACCATTGCTATCTCCCGGGGCCATGTTTTTGCAACCTTGTAACAAGCAAAGTCAATGGGGAAGCCAGATTCTCTTAAGAACCAGGTTACTAACTTATCAACTGCATGATTCACTTCACAACTGTGGCAAGAAAGGTTGTAAAATGGGGCAAAGCTCTCTTAACAAATGCCTCACTTAACAATAGAAAATTTGGGCTCAACTGTGGTCATAAGTCAAGGACTACCTGTACTTGGCAGCCAACAGAGAAGAGATGGAAGAGAGATAGTGGGTCAGGGAAGTTGAAGAGGAGGCAATGCTTACCTTACACAGGCTATACTATTGTCATTAAAATTAAGAATTTTTATAGATTTATAACAAAAATTATAATTTGTATAATATGGCTTCTGGGGTAGAAATGGTGAACTGAAGTGGAGCCAACAACCATGGTGGAATGAAGAATCCTTTGTAATTTCCCTCTGGATAAGGAGATGATTTCACATGCACCAGACAGTTGCTCCTCATAAAGACACCAAGGCAGCAGTGTCTATTAGGTTTACAATTCTGAGAGACAAAGGAATAGTCATCTTGCTCAAACTAATGATGTTGGGAACAAAAAGAAGGGGCAAGCAAAAAACACGCTGGCTTGATAACATCAAATCTGATACGAAGTTGAACATTCAACAATTGAAAGAAGCTGTGCTTGACGGGGTAGCATGGAGTGCACTTGCCTGTAAAGTCGCCAAGAGTCAGGCATGATTAAATGGTTAAACCAATCAACATCTTGCTCAAACTTCCTTCTTTCTACTTCTTAAGCACTTTCAGAAATTGTGTGTTAATTGCTTTTCAGCTTTTGGGACCCATTAAACCGATAAGTCTGAAAACACCAGGTAAATTTTCTTCAACCCTTAGCAAAAAAGGTTCTAAACATAAATTTAAGGACTTAAAAAATTATTTGAGGGGAGCAAAGTGGTGATTAGAACATTGATTTGGGTCAATGGAATAAGGGTCCAGATGGATTTAAAATGAGATATTGGAATTAATTGTAAGAATTCCTTGTAGAAAAATAGTTTTGTTTTGAATTCTTAAAAACATAAGATGGGACTTTAAAGGTTGAACACTGTATGGAAGGAACTAAAGATTACAATTAAAGAATATTTAAATTGTACTACTACAGAATGGAGAAAAATATTTATTTTTTAACAATGGGCGCAGTGGATAACACCACCATCTGTCTTTATAGATAAGATGATATGGAAAGGAACAAGTTTTACTATACAAGAATGAGACTGATCTGAAAATGGATTTAAAAGTGACAAGCTATTAAAATTGTAGATGCTACACTTGACAAGCAAAAGGAAGATGCTCATGTCCCTAATTAAAAGGGATATAGAAATAAACCAAGTGAATGATCTGGATAATTTTTCTATATTAGAGATACAAACAAGTAAAACCTTTGAAGAATATTGTGAGAAAAGAGAAAGAAAAAAAGAAATCAAGTTCTACAACATTATTTGAAGGTTCTAAAAATCAAGATTGTTAAGTGGTTCATTTATTCAAGATTAAAATGGATATGTTATTTCTAGAACTGAACTGACAATGTTTTAAGGATTTGTTTATAGATAAGAGCTTAGATATGGGAAGAAAAGATTATCGTTATTTTTTATAAGACAATAAGTCACCAAAATTGTTTATATTCGTTATAATGGGGAAGTCATTTCTTTAAATATTTCTTTTCTTTTTCTTTACTATACAGGATTATTTTTCTATTTTTTCTTTTATAATTTTTAATATTGCTATTAAAAAAGTAACTTCAATAAGGTATCAATAGCAAAATGAACATCTTTAATTTATATAGCAAAATGTACCTATATAAGCTATCCAAATTATACATAATACATTTTGCAAAAAATTTTATAGTGCAAGGAGTGTTACAAATTAAATATTCATTTTTTTTCCAAAATGTCCATTCTCTGCAATTTTCTCACAAAATTCTAAAAAAATAGCCAATTTTCATGCCCTTCCAAATATTAGCAAAGCACTTACGCTAAATGAAAAAAAAGACAACTGGGCTACCACAGAACTCTAAGTAACTGATTTGTCAAGGATGTCATTTAGTGAACATAAGGAAGTTGTATGTTCAAAGTATTCCACTAAACTATTTCACTATAGCCACATAGTGGAAGGGCTAGAAAAAAAGGAGAAAAGCTTTAATAATCTTAGAATGACTTATAATAAAACTTTCATATAATTAAATTAGATTTGTTAATATTTCTATATTCTATAAAACTATAGAAATGAGAAGCAGAGAAATTTGATAAATACGCTTAATAAAATATAATTCACTCTGTCATCTATTATTAGAACTGACTTCAGCCATTTATCAAAAACGTCTTTGACTTCTTCCCTTCAGTATGAAGCTTAGCTTGAAGATGTCTTACTGAGAGAAAAATACTTTCCTGGCCTGGATAAACAGTTTAGGGGGTGGTGGTAAAGGAACTAATATGAAAAAATAATTGAGCAATGATTTCAGCAGCCTCTTCCATCCACTGTTTTTCTTTTATTAAAGCTCTGTTAATATGATAATATATATTGGACTTAGATCCTTATTTTGCAAATTTGTATCTTATTTCATTCACAGTAATACAAACATCCTTCCATTTGATGCAAAAGAATGTATTAGACTACCAAATGTTAGTTTCACTCACATTTAACAGGTACTGCCAGAGAAGAGATTCAAACTGCAAGGTTCAGTGGAAGATACGACCCTCAACTCTACTTCCTCTTCCCCACCAAATTTGTCTTTTGTGAGCACCTGATATTAGGAGAGGCAGAGTTAACCATGCAAATATCCCTGGACACCATTAAAACAAGCCTTGAAAATGCACTTGCACTATCATATTGACCAATCCTTTTTTTTCCTTTAAGAATTAGCATTAAAGACCAAGAGTGTTAAGCCAATGCAATGAATTGTGACATCTGCACAGATAAAAGAAAAAGAATGCAAAGAGATCTTAAAGGCACACATATTGAATTTAGTATACATAGGACAGAATTAAGCAAGTTCAGGTGTAAACAGATTAATAGAGTAAGGATAAAGTAAAAATAGAACATACATACATAGTCACATTCATTCATTTTTAGTAAGTTTACAGCCATCTAACTGGAAAATTAGCTATCAGAAAACCAAATATCCTATGCCACCAATAACATCAATTGCCACATGCCAAAAGTTATGAATAAACACTTCCAAAACAAAAGAAGTTCTATCTCAAAGAGTTATTTTATTAAAATAAAACTACAAATAGGATCCTAAAATTTTTGAAACAGAGTTGCTGCATTAAAAAGCCAAATATTCTAACATTTTAAAAGAGCAACACTCTTTAAGGTGAGCTTGTATGACTGAATCCATGCATACAGTATGTTCATTACAGCTGACTGAAGAAAAAGACTTCTTGTATAGGGTTATTATTTCATATCTAGGCCAATAACTAGAAGCAGCTCTCAAAGTGGCAGGAAGTTCCCCCCCCACCTCCCAAACAGCCAATTTCCAATGTACTGAACTGAAGGCCATCTAAATGAATCCTGTGCTTCCTAGCATTACATTTCTATGGAGATTCTCAGTCATCCAGGGCAAGGATGAGCCTTGGTGACGCAATTAGCTAATGCACTGGCTAAGTGTCTCCACTTAGTTTCAGCTGCCTGCAATTAGTGCCAGTTCAAGGTTCACCAGGCTCAAGGTTGCCTAAATCTTCCATCCTTTCGGGGTAGGTAAACTGACGACCCAGATTGTTGGGGGCAATAAGCTGA
>JANHFM010003400.1:20077-30608 GCA_032468115.1 Grayia smithii | reverse complement strand
CCTCACTCCGTCCCTTCCCCCACTCTTCCTCCCTCCCTCCCTCTTTCTTTCTTTCTTTCTTTCTTTCCTTTCTTTCTTTCTTTCTTTCCTAATATAGCCACCCATAATTAATAAATAACTTATACAGCAGCCAAAATGAAAAAAGGACAGCCAACACAACAATAAACCAATATACAGGCTAAACCACCAAGACTCCATAACAACACCAAATCTTCAAGGATTTATGAAACGTTAGCAGGGTCAGGACTCTAGGCAGAATATTGTTCCAGAGATGGGTGCCAAAACTGAAAAGAAACCCTTCCTGGATCCTGCCAGATGATACTCCCTGATCACCAGGACTTGGAGAATACCAGGACCTGTCCAGACTAACAGGACTAAGATATAAATATGGAGAGATAATACTAAAGGTAACCTGGTCCCAAGCCATGAACAACTTTGTAGATAACTACCAGCACTTTGAACTCAATCAAGAGACATAGTGGTAATCAATGAAACTTGTGTGTCAAGTGTGTCAAATGAGAAGCACCCATAATCGCCTCTTAATCAGAAGTTTGACATATCTTATAGAGTTGTCATGTTTTGTGTAAGAGTCAATTCTATAGTACATGTAGTCAAATCATTGGAGTTGTATCATTTAGTCAATAACTTTTTAAATATTTAGCTATGAAAGATCTGCTGTAGCCTATAAGGTAAAGGTAAAGGTTCCCCTCATACATATGTGCTAGTTGTTCCTGACTCTAGGGGGTGGTGCTCATCTCCATTTCAAAGCCGAAGAGCCAGCACTGTCTGAAGAGGTCTCCGTGGTCATGTGGCCGGATGACTAAACGCCAGAGGCGTATGGAACACTGTTACCTTCCCACCAAAGGTGGTCCTTATTTTTCTACTTGCATTTTTTACATGCTTTCGAACTGCTAGGTTGGCAGAAGCTGGGACAAGAAACGGGAGCTCACCCCGTTACACGATACTAGGGATTCCAACTGCTGAACTGCCAACCTTTCGATTGACAGCGTCTTAGCCACTGAGCCACCGCGTCCCTTGCTGTAGCCTATAGGAATAGAATTAATAAGACAGATTTTTGTTAAAAGTTATGGAGAACTTATATTTCTTTATGCCTGCAATGCATTATATATGTTCAAAGTTTTATTCTTGAGCTTTTTAGTTGAAAGACTGTAATAAAACTAATGGTGGTGATGGTCATGAAATTATACCTATTTCTAGTTTATCCCCATCTGCATCCCCATATGTAAGATCATAAAAGAAAAAAAAACTTGGTTTCATTCTGCCCTTCTTTCCCCATAGTAATGACTTTAATCTTCTTGAAATTGAATATTATGCATGAAGGGCAAATAAACTCCCATATTTCTCCTATGACAGAACTCTGCCTTTTGATCGTCTCTCAAGTGCATATAATAGGGTTTTATTACTTCAGATGCTCTTGTTTCAGTTCAATCCACAAATTGGGGGCAAGGGAAAGTCCTAGTAATTATATTTCAAGTTTATAGTGAGTTTGGGACAGCATTTTTAGGTCCTTGGTAAGTCCACTGCTATGAGGATTAGAAATACAGATTGATCTTGATGGAAAAATAAAAGCTGAGCATTGTTGCAAGGTAAACTATGAAATTGTAACATTCAGTTAACATCTAAGAAACACTTAGTGAATCTTTACATTGTCTCTCTTTATATTTTCCTATCTTGTCTTTCTATTCGATGAATTTATACTAATTAGAAAATGCATTTCCAAATGTTCCCAGGCCTGATATTTGGAGCCTAGCACAAGCCTTCTTTTTCATCAATTTGAACTGTAGAAATTCAGACGGATTTGATATCTAGTCTCTTTTTATGACTTGTTCTATGCTTCTTCTTGTTGCTTACATTGTAGATTGAAGTTGACATCCCTCGCTGTCATCAGTATGATGAACTGCTGTCATCGCCAGAGGGCCATGCAAAATTTAGGCGGGTTTTGAAAGCCTGGGTAGTTTCTCATCCTAATCTTGTATACTGGCAAGGTTAGTTCAGCTGCTTCATGTGGATAGCAAATATCTTTTTTCCAAGTTTTTAATAAATTTTTCCTTATACATTTTGCCTAGTAAATACTCTAAAACATACAAATGATGTGGCAATTACTCTTAGTTCATTCTATCATCTCTTTATACACACACACACAGAGAGAGTTCTTGCATTGCTTTCATTGAGTAGGTTTAATTGATTTATAAAATTATAGACCACTCTGGTCAATTGACTCTACAAGAGAAGAAGGCAAAGTCCATACAGCATTCAAAGTAAAACAATAATGGATAATAGAACTGTTATAGAATATAATTGCAGTTAAGAATGCAATCAAACTAAGGAATAATGAGATCATTTCTAGGGCTAGAAGGTCCACATCAATCAAATCCCAAAGGCCTTGAAGAAGAGCTGAGGTTTCATGAGCTTCCCAGAGTGGAAGCTACCCTTGCCCCAAGGAGAGTTGGAAGACCTTATGGAAGGGGGACCTTGTTACAGTGGTTATGTCAGCTATGTAGGCAACTCTGTTCTGAGATGCGTTTCATGCCTCTCTAGGAGTTGCCTTTAGCTGCTCCTGTGAGGCAGGAAATGCATCTCACAATACAGCTGCCTACACAGCAGACATAACCACTGTAACAGGGTCTCCCTTCCATAAGGCCTCCCAACTCTCCCTGCCTACCCCCTCCCAGAGAATGCTGAGTTTTAGTAATATGTCTTGATAAGTGGGGACCTTTGGCAGGTATTCTTTGTTAGTTAGAACCGTAGTGTTATTTTAATGGCTAAACAGAATAATATTCAAATATAACTCTATTCACATATCCTGAATATAATTCTATGCATATCTTGGAAGAACTGTTTCCAAGCCTATGGCTAGGGCCTCATATCTCACATTTTGGCTTAGATCAGTGGTTCCCAAAATGGGCTCCACACCCCATAAGGGGGCAATTTGATTTTTAATGGGGGCAATTTGAACCTTGTTTAAACCAAGTAAATGGTCTTTTAGGCTTCTTCAGTGTGAGTAGAGTACACTTTTTGAGTAAATTATATGTCAAGGGGGGCATCAGGATTTTAAAGATGCTTAGGTTGGGCATGGCCAAAAAAAAGGTTGGGAACCACTGGCTTAGAGCTAAGAATGATCAAGATAATTGGGATGAACCATATTTTTTCAAAAAAACTGCTCTAGTATTTATGACTGAAACCATTGAGTTTTCTTAGAAGTATGATAGGACTGAGCTCCAAATTTATGATTTTGGATTTATTTGATATATGAAGCTTTTCAGAAGATAGTCATAAATGGCCACCCCTCAAAACCCGAGGATTTATTTAACAATTTACTAAGTGACTGCATCACATATGATAGTTTTGAAAGTGTCCTACTGTATATTAGTAAATAATTTCTGCAGAATATTTGTCGATATAATAATGTGCATCTTTATCTTCTGCATATTCTCAAACTCTGTTGATTGTTCATTTTTGATAGCAATATTTCTTGTATAATTTTATCTCCCTTTAGGTCTTGATTCCCTTTGTGCACCTTTCCTGTATCTGAATTTCAACAATGAAGGTAAATGTTTTCTTTATGAATGTTGAATTCATGCATGCAGTGAATTAGCTCTGTATCTTCGTTTCACTAGGTTCATGCATATTATAGAGCAATTCATTTATTTATTTTATTCAAACTTGTATGCCGCCCTTCTCCCGAAGGACTCGGGGCGGCTCACAATAAAACAATTCATGAGTTTGTTCACAATATATGGCATAAGGCTGGGATACCTGCATGACTGTCTGTCTCCAGTTATCTTGCCCACCTAACAAGGTCAAATAGGGTTGGCATGCTCTGGGTTAGTTAGTTAACTAGGGTTATCTTACGGAAGTCAGGAACATTTATGTCACCCTGCCTACCCTGTGGGACAACATCCCTTGAGATTCAGATTACCCCAAATACTCCTGATTCTTCTCCCAGTATTGGGCCAGGATATTATTTGATCCCCTTTTACCATGTGAGGTGTGATTTGCCTCTAGCATGGCATGTTTTTAATAGCTTTAGTTTAGTCGTGTTTTTAACTCTGATTAGCTACCCAGAATCACTCATTGAATAGGAGGGAGGGAGGGAGAAAGAGAGAGAGGGAGAATGGAGTAGATAGTGAAATGAGATAAATTAGAACTTCCGCTAATAGCTGTTTTCTCATACTTGGTCTATGTAAGAGGGTTTATGTAGTTTTTCACCTTTTTGTCCAATCTAAATGTTAATGAAGAATTCTGTTTGTTGCATTTCCAATATTATGTCCGAGATTTAGATCTAGACTAAGATATATTAGTTACATTCCACTGATAATAGTATAAATGTTCTATTCTATTTTATTCTACATTAAATCTGGATCCAACAGTAGTGTAAACTATATGTTTGCTTAATCTTTGGAAGTACAGGTGGACTTCCACTTACGAACACAATTGAGCCCAAAATTTTCATTGCTAAGCAAGACAGTTGTTAAGTGAATTTTTGCCCCATTTTATAACCTTTCTTGCCACAATTATTAAGTAAAATCACTGCAGTTGTTAAGTTAGAAATCTTACAACATTAAAACCTGGAATTAAGGAGAAACTTTATTTATTTATTTATTTGTCAAGCATATAAAAGGTAACAAATAAAAGTATAAACATAATTAGAATACATGAATAGAGTAAGAGTAAAAACTAATATTAGGACGGGGACGGTAGGCACGCAGGTGCTCTTATGCACGCCCCTTACAGGCCTCTTAGGAATGGGGTGAGGTCTAGGGGAAGAAACTACATGAAATAGAGGCACACACTTATACTTGGCATTTCTTAATATTTTCATTAACTAGGAAAAGTCACTAAGCACTAATAAGCAGCTAAATCTTTCATATCATTTGAAAAGACATAATTAACACCACAAAAACAATAATAAAACAAATCAGAGAACAGATTTTCCACTGTGGAAAAGAACAATCAAAATACATTTGTCTATGCAATTACCTTCAGTAGATAACTGCTAGTTAGGATAACTGCATTTTTTCTAATAAGGCTAAAACACCGAGGCAGTGATATGAATATCAAAGTACCAAACAAAAATACACGTTATGCTTACATTCTTGCCAATTAAATCAGACATGTTAACCACTGGATATGAACAACTGATTCTGACAATCCTTTCTTATCAAACACTGCTTTTTCAAAGAAGACATGTGACTAGTAGATTTTAAATTAACTAGAAAATAAACAATAGCAAACATATCTTTTCATGAAGTATCAAGGGAGTACCTCAATGCTCCCATGTTACGCCACTCTTTTGCGAACTGCACTGACTCCCTGTGGCCCTCCGGGTGCACTTCAAGGTGCTGGTCTTGACCTATAAAGCACTACATGGCTTAGGCCCTGGGTACTTGCATGACCACCTTCTGCCGTTAACATCCTTCCAGTGCCCGATCCAGTCCCATAGAGTTGGCCTCCTCAGGGTGCCGTCAGCCAAACAATGTCGGCTGGTGACTCCCAGTGGGAGAGCCTTCTCGGTGGGAGCGCCGACCCTGTGGAATAATCTGCCTGTAGATCTCCGGACAGCCCCCGACCTCCACTCCTTCCGTCGCGGCTTGAAGACGTGGTTGTTTTATCAAGCGGGCTATGACTGACTGTTTTTTATCTTTTTGTATTTGGCATATTTTACTACTATACCCCTTTTTAATGTGTTGTTGTTGTTGTCATTGTGGTTGTTGTTGCTGTACGTCTTATTATGTTTTCTATGTTGTTTGGTTTTAATTGTTTTTATCATTGTTTGTTTGTAAGCCTCCCTGAGTCCCTCGGGAGAAGGGCGGCATAGAAATGCAATAAATAAATAAATAAATAAATAAGTTTAGTTCCTTTCATATGTTTCTATAAGTTATAAGGAAGTTATCTTTTAGATACTGAAAAAATCAAAATACCAATAATCAATTACACGAAATGCAATCATAAGAAAGCAGCAATATCTACGTCTTTTTAAAAGTGCTAATTGAAGTAACTGGTTATAGCACTAGGGATTTCTGTTTTGGGATGTTATTCCAGATGATAAGCATTGCAATCACTAAAGCTTTATATCTGACGCCTCAGTAGACAATCCGCTTTATATAAATCAATATTGTGATAGTAACAAAAATTGGGGGAATCATTCTGTATCCAATTTAATGTGATTGTTTGATTGATTTCTTACTATAATGATCAATCATATTATTTTTTTAAAGGACAAAATAGTTTGGAGTTAAAATGTCAACCCATATTGTTTAATTTTACAAAAAAATTGTTTTTGATAAAGCCGTCAAATTTTTTGTGTGAACATAGTGGTCCTAAGAACATCTGTACTTCTATGGTTGTTAACTGGTGGGAAAAAAACAAACAAGCAAAAAGAAGGAATAAATGAACAAATTTCTAAACACAAAGGAAATTAAATAAATGAAGGTTCTTCAGGGATCTCTGCTGCTGATAGTCTTTCTGAACTTATTATCTTTGAGGAAAATAGTGCACAAGTTGGTGAATTATATTTAGGTGGAAAAGCTTTAAGAACTCTAGAATAACCTCTAAACTGAGTAAAAGGTTAATCAAATTGCACATTCAGTTCAATTTAAGTAAGCCTGCAAAAGAGAATGGACATTTGAAGAAGAAAAAAAAGAAGAAGCAGGATATAAGCAGGTGCCCATAAATGGTTTACTTAATTGAAGGTCTACTGTATCTATTTTTCTCTTCTTTCATTTAATTAATCAGTTCATTTCATTTCATTTACCATTTAGTTCACTTATATTTCAGGTTGCAATCTTCTATATCTTTATTAGCTATCATAGCTTTGGTCAATTGAGTCTTCTGCAATGGCAAGTCAAGGAATTTAATTTAGGTCAAGTGCCTAGAAACCTGTGATTTCCTAACAAATTAAGCCCATTTCTATCATTGTTTTCTCTAATAAATCATTCTCAATTTAATCCTTAAAAATAAGCACTATAATTGTTTTTGGGTCAACCCTAAACATTCATTAAATCACTGATTTTATTTATCAGTGAGTGATTCACACATACTTATTTAACATTTTAGAATGCCATTTTGTGAAGTTTGAAAACTCATTATATAGCTAGTCACAAGAGAAATACGTGAAGCAAAACCTGCTTTCAACTCTACATGGAACTAAATCAAAGAAACTGAATTTGACATTTCTTATTCCATGTTATTATAAATGCATGATGTGCAGTAGATGAATATAATACAAAAAGATAACTCTTATGTTCCACGGTAAACCCAACAAATCTCTATTACTTTTAAGATAAAAAAAAGTAATCAGAGGCACTGAAGTCTATATGTTTTAAGAAATGAAATACACACACACACACACACACACACACACATAGTCACTATACATATATTTCAATTAATGCTAGTTATTTTGACAGATCTGTCTTTCTGTTTTGCCTTTCTCTCAAAAGGCAGGTTAATCTTGTTCGCAACTATGTTATACTTACCACTATAGAAAAAAATTAAGAACCTGAAAACTAAGCTGAAGATCTAACCTAAATTCAGTGTTATGTTCTTACATTCCCTAATCCATAAAAATAAAATTGGGTGAAAACACTAAAAATCTATGAATTTACATGCATTTTTAGTATTTTCAGACAAGTTCATTTTCATGGATTAGGGAATATAACATTGAATTTAGGTTAGATCTTCAGCTTGCTTTTCATGTTCTTGATTTTCTTTATAGTAGTAACTATTTTCCATGTAAATTTATGCATGTTGTATGTAAATGCATGTAAATTCATTCTTAGTGTTAAAACTATTATATTTTGCTTTTTGTTTAATATCAATGCAGTTAATAAGCAAATAGCCATAACTAGTTTCTGGATGCCACACATTCACACAAATTTTTAACAGCTCTTTGAAACTGGCAAGTGATTAAAAAAACAGTATTAAAAATCACTCTGAATGTTTAAAATATAAATGCTAATCATTTAACTCAGCAACTGATGTGTTATTTGTATCTCAAAGCAACATTTTTGAATGGGAAAGGAGCACATTGTTCTCTTACGAAATGACAGTTCTACCAACCAACTTTTGCTGCTTGTATATGATAAAGTTTGATGGCAAGAATGTAGAAAATAATACATATTAGACATTAAATTAAAATGAAAATGTTCTCTTATTCTACACTAACATTTCAACAAAAAACCTTTATTTGCTTTAAAAAAAATCCTAAGTGATTGACTACAATACTCTGTAAACATTAAAGACAGATTATAGAAAAAAATGATTTATTAAGTTTGTTGATTTATTAAGCTGGTTGATTTATGAGGGCCTCTTTTTAAATTTATGTTGACTTTATGTAGCATTAAAAGTAATATTTAAAATTAAGTATAATCACTGGGAAATGGATACCCGCCTCTACCATATAGCCTTCAAGAACATGGTGTACATGACATTTCTCTCTTGGACTGAATTACACTATCAGAGAAAAGGAAACAAAGGAAGGAGTTCCTAACTATTTTTGTAATGGTTAAGAACAATTTATAGGACTTTTTGCAAAATGTTGCTGATTCACAATAGCTAGCATAAAAACATAAGCACCAATCTATTAGAACATTATATGTTATTTCCCTCTAGCCACCACATCCTGAAAAATCTATGTAAATCTTGCTTAACTTTGTCCTCTATGTGGACATACCCCCAGTAAGGTCATGGTTTCCAGATACCTATAATTTTTATTTCATAAGAAAGTTTATGGTTTACTTGGGAAGTATTCTTGGGGATTATAGACGTTGCTGAAGACTGATGCTTTTTCCCCCCCTTTTTTGCCTGCTTCACATTTTTATTTTGATTGTTTTAATGGAAACAGGTCAAATTGGAAGCTAGTAGTATTTGGGAAGGGAGGGTTGGACTACCCTGAACTGTACATCAGGGCACTAGAGTTGAGATACTTACATTTCCACAATATTTTCTGGTAGGTTGCCTGGAAGTTCGGTTAAGCCCTTTCCCCGACAGTCTACAATATTATTACTGCAAGTGCAAGCAGATGGGCAATTGACAGAATTGGCATTGCAGGATGGCGGTTCAGCATGTGAACCTGAAAAGGAAAAGAAAACAAAATTTGAAATGTAGTGGGGTTTTTTTAAACCATTAAAATTGATTAGCCTGAATGGTGTTATTGGTAGTCTAACTAATTATTACCTTTAAATGTTATGAAAAGCTATCAAAGAGAGCCTTCCTTGCAAATTTATGTTCATTTAAATATTTTATTATATTTTATGTAAACGAATTACATTATAGTTTTAACGCCAAGCTTTATTTTGTTTTCTTTCCTGCTGCTTCCTTCAATGTACAGTCATGGCCAAAATTGTGGAAACCTTTTGGGAAAAGTGTGTTTTTGAGGTTTGATGGCTAATAACACCACTTTTTTTGGGGGGGGGGTTTCAAGATAATCATATTCCACTGCTGGAATGGCCTGGGAATAGCCCACACCTTCATCCAATTGAAAATCTATGGAGCCGACTAAAGAAACTTGTTAGTCAGAAGTGACCCAGCAATAAAACCCAGTTAATAGAAGCAGTCATTCAATCTTGGTTTCACATTATAACAGATGCAGAACTAAAAGACTTGGTTCACTCCATGGGAAGACGTAAGTCCATAATTCATGCTAAAGGTTATCCAACTAAATATTAACTGACGTGATAATTTTTGTATATCTCATTTTTTTCTCCATGTTTCACTTTTCTTCTTTATACTGTAACTGCTATTCTAATAGCAAATCCTTCATAAAAGTTATTGCATGACATTATTGATTAAATTATCTTTCCATTGATATATAATTTTATGGTAGTATTAAAAAAAAGTGGTATTGTTAGCTAGTTTTAGAAAATACACTTTTCCCAAAATATTTCCATAATTTTGGCCACTACTGTACAGTGGATCACTTGATATCATGTGGTTGACAGTACTACTTCCTATGGAAATCATAAAGGTAAGAAAAAAAATATTCAAGTCTGTTACAGAAAGTGTGTCATTAAATTCTTTAGATTTTCTAAGCAAATGATTTTTTAGGACAAAGTTCAATATTTTTGTTCCATATTTATTCTTATTTTACTAAATGAGATGTATTTCAGAATTTGCACTTAGATTCTGTTCTGTATTGAAATTTCATCTTAATAGAAATATAATACAGTATACTATCTAACAATCAAAAAGCAACTTTTTGTTCAATTGCACAATAAGACACATTAGACTATAGTTGTAATAGATGTGTTGGACCACACAGGGAGAAAAATCAGCAAAAGCAGAAACTATTTCTCCAAATTGTCAATTTATGCTTTTGAAAATGATGTACAGTATACAAAAAGCAGTTAATATCTTTCTAGGTTGTTTTAGCTTGTTCAGAAGTTTTCAGTGTGTAAAACATTGGTCATGACTTCACTCTCTTAGGCATAATGTTTATCGAGGGCCTACCTTTATGACGGGTCTTGGGACCCCGAGAGGTGGCATGTTGCGAAGAGGGGGTTGAGGGCCT
>JANHFM010003399.1:124166-134840 GCA_032468115.1 Grayia smithii | reverse complement strand
TCTCCAAACTGCTCAAAATTTCCGCTACCGGTTCTCCAGAACCTGTCAGAACCTGCTGGATTTCACCCCTGATCAAATCGTACTAGGAAACAAATAAAAACAATATAATTGAAACATACAAGCAACATGATTATAGTAATAAGTGGGAAGAGATAGATACTAGTAAGGAAGAGAAGAATAATAGTAATACAGAGTATTACTATTAATACTCTTTTGAATATTAATATTTTTAAAAAATAATAATATATGAGGCCTAACTTATAAGGACATTTTATTGGCCTACAAAATTGCCAAAACTTTAACTTGAAAGAAAAACCCAAGCTTTTGGGGTTGGTTTGAAGTACAGCAACCCATTATTTTCTTTATTACTTCCTGGTTAAGACTTTCTGGAAGGAATTCTGCATTTCTTAAATGCAGATGTTTTCAATTAAGACAACAGATGTTGGGAACTTCTGCTGAACATACTCCTGGAAACAGGAAGAAGAAATGTTTTATTTTTCTACAACTATGTTGGTGTATTCTGAAGGATGCAAACTAATTCTGAAATTATTAAGACTTTATCCAATAGTATGGGAAATATGTTGATTTTTAAAAATCACATTTAAAGACACAAAATGTGAAAACTCATTAATTTTTTCTCTCCAAATACTTTACACACTCATTAATTTAAATTAATGTAAAAATAGTATGCAAAAATATTAAAATTGCTTTGATTTGCAGTGCTCTCTCAGCAAAGAGAAAAATCTTTGGAAAATAAGTCTGTCCTACAAGGAAAAAATCTATTAGCTATAGATTAATGGAAGCCACAGAAAAGTAAATGGATGGGTGCTGAATTTTCCCCCTCCCTTCCTCTCTCTCCCTATATCAAAGAAACATAAAAATAATTTCCATTTTTGTTATATGGAAAGATCTAAATGTTTCTTTATATGGAAATAGTACAATTTGCATGGAAAAGAACAATTTGCTCTCAGTTTGACTCCTCTGTACCCACCCACCCTGTTCTGTTCAGTCATCTGTCCTAACAGTCATAAAGTTACAGCTTCGGGCAAGATGGCATTTATAATTTCGTGGAATCCCATGGAGTAATGACTTAAGAACAATGAGGGAAAATAAGATTTCTTACTGAAGGTCCCTTGGAAGCATCAACATAAGTAAGTCATTTCAGAATTTTTTAAAGTGAATGTTGAGTCATGAGATAATCTACCTCTTCCCACTCCCCTTCTCCCCCACAAACAGGATCTCTTGTAGGTCTAACCAATTACAGACTTATGCCAACTCACGTTGAATTGAGTTGTCATTCAAGTAGAGGTGCTCCAGCTTGGGGCTGATGTAGGGGATGCTAGTGAGGTTGTTGTATGCCAAATGCAAAACCAGCAAATTGGTGATGTTGAAAGTATCAGTAGGCAATCCTTTGTCAGACAGTTTATTATAGTTAAGCCTGATGAAGGCCAAATTGGAGAAATCTTTGAAGTAATTGTTAGGGATATTATCAATTTGATTTTCATCCAGAAAGAGCTGGTGAATGGCTTTGGGAACCCCAGGAGGCATCTTACTTAGCCGGTTATGAGCCAGGTTGAGTTGCATGAGGTTCTTGAGCCCCTTGAAAGTATTTTTTTTGAAGTCTCCATTATCCAGTTGATTATGATGAAGATCTAAAAGGAGGAGGTGATCTAACTTGCTGAAAACATTTTCAGGGATTTTGGAGATACGATTTCTGCTCAGCCTAAGTTGCTCAAGATTGGGAGGCAAGTTGTTGGGCACTTCCTTAAGGAAATTTTTTTCCATGTACAGAAAGACAAGGCTATCCAACTTATGTAGTACTTGTGATCCCACTGAATCAATGCGGTTGTTGTCCAAACTGATCCACCGCAGTCCTGTTGCATTCTTGAAAGATTCTTCAGAGATCTTGTCAATGAAATTGTTTTGTAGGTACACATATTGAGCCCTGGGTGGGATGAGTGGGACTTTTCTCAGGTTGCGGCTATCACAATAAATGGCTGAAGGAAAATCTGGGGGGCAGAAACATTCTCGGGGACAATCTGGAAAAACTGAGGGTGGTCCTGGGGGCAGAGGTGGGGGAAAATCAGTCGGTTCAACTGGCTCAGGGAGTGAAGGACGTGGGCGCTTCTTTGGAGGTTTGGTGCGCCTCTGTCCATTCACCTCACAAATCAGCAAAAAAATGAGTGGGAAAATCAATCTGGCAATCCTCTTCATGTCTAAATAGAACAAGAAGAAAGAGAAGCAAGCATTAAAATATATACTCATTCATTCATTCGTTCATTCAGTATTAAGTACATACTTTCCTATGTAAACTGTTCTTTTGCTTTGCATTTATGTTTGTAAATAGGATTTTGAGAGCTTGCAAATCTGGTTAAAAACAACAGTTCAGAATATTGGATAACAACAGGCTGGCAGAAATCTGCAATGGAATATTTGAACTTAGGAGTCAGCCACCTGTTACAACTTAAGTGTGATCCAACTGGGATGGGACAGAAATTTTGGAATATACAAAACCAATGCTGGAAAAAAAAAACCATCCATGAGGAATGGAGTCAATGAGAATGCTAGTCACATACTTCCAATAGTTGCAGAGAGTTAACAATGATGGGGCTACACCAATGAATCCTCTTGGATCAGCACATACAACATACAACATGACCATAGTATTCCCATATCATGCATCGTCTTGCCTTCTGCCAGGCCTTGGATGCAGGTAGTCCTTGACTTACAATAGTTTGTTTACTGACTGTAGTTACAACAGCACTGAAAAAAGTGACTTATGATTGTTTTTCACACTTACAAGTGTTGCAGCATCCCCATAGTCAGATGATCAAAATTCAGACTCTTGGCTATTGACTCATGTTTATGATGGTTGCAATGTCCTGGATCAAGTGATCATCTTTTGTGACCTTCTGACAAGCAAAGTCAAGGAAAAAGCCAGATTCACTTAACAACCATGTTACTAAATTAACAACTTTAGTGATTTAGTTAACAACTGTGGCAAGAAAGGTCATCAAATGGGGCAAAAATTCACTTAACAACTTCTGTTTCTCATTTCCTGATTTCCATTATCACATCTCTTGCTTCCCTGACCCTATTCATACTTCATAGATGATGGAGGAAGCTGAAGTCACTGTTCATCACTCTGCTTTGGTTTGGTTTGTCCTCATTAGTGTGGACTTTTCTCTCTGAATAGATCTCTAACCTTTATCTCAGGAGGGCAATGTGATTTCCTTGCAGGCCTCCTTCCTTTTGTATCCTATGCTTCAAATGAATGGCTAGAAACAAGAACAAATACAGGTAGCCCTTGATTTTTGTCCATATCTGAGCCCACAAAACAGACCAAAGGAGAGAGACAGACAGTGACTTCAGCTTCCTCCATCATCTGTGAAGTGTAAATAGGGTGAGGGAAGCAAGAGATGTGATAATGGAAAGCAGGAAATGAAAAACAGAAGTTGGAAGGAGTAATGCAGTAGTTTGCAGGTCAAGAATACATATAAAAACATAAGCCATCTCTGAGGCCCTTAGGGCAAACTTTACAAAATAGTAAAGCCACGTTAAGAGAAATGGCTTTTTAGTTTATGTCTCCAATTCCAAAACTCAAACATTCCTGTTAATAATTCAAAAGCTGTCTGAATTCCATACTGGATGGAAAATCTCATGTTTTCTATAAAAAAATATTAGACCAACATGCCCCAGGACAAGCTCAAAAGGAGGACATTTGATAAAGGGAGGGCAGGGATATTAATCCATAGCTTGGCACATCTGTACTTCTCAGAATACTACATGGACAGTAGACCTCTGCATGACCCAACCAACCATCCTTTTTGGTTTATTGCTTTTTAGCAATCAGGGGGCCAGGTCCTATGATCACAGTTAGACAAGTTCTGCAGGGTATTTCCTGACAGGACTCACTATGCTTTATCTTCCTAATTTTAATTCTTCCCATTACATATTCCAATCCACCTGCCTCAGGATCCTGGCAGAAACGTCTATCTTATTCCAGTGCCTCAAAAAGCTTGCTTGCTTTTTGAGGCACAGTCTCAAAAAGTTCCTCGATTCATCAAGCTTTCTCCTCACCCTGACCAATTCCAGAAGCAACCTATCCATTACCCATTATCAACAAAAACACAATGACTTACATGGCAAGAGCATATTGCAGGTCAAGAAAAGTTGATCTTGAAAGAGAAAAACTTATATGGGAATACCAAACAATTCCCTGGAATTGCACCCTGGAAGAGTACATGTGTAGTGGAAATTGCTCCATCATTAAAGCTGTAAGGACAATGCCTCTTAGGGTTCCAGTTCTATGTCCTATCACTGTCTGCTATGACATCGGCAGGATGATGAAGCCTGCCTGGAATAGTGATCCCATGGAGGACTAAACAGACTAAGCACCCTGGCAACTGCTATTGAGATTGCAGGGTTCTTTCTTGTAAATGCGTGGAATATAATGTGCCACGAGCCCTTTACCTTTTGGAAAAAGTCTGTGGACAGGAAACAGAGACAGAGAGAGAAAGAGAAAGTAAAATTAGCAATAGCCAATAACCAGAGAATGTCAGTGTTTGGGAAGTTTTCGTGCTAAGGAAAGAGAGTCTGAAGACAGAATGGCACCACTTGAATGATGGATTATAGCTCATACTTTGACTGCATATCCATCTCCCATTCCTTGAGGATTATTTATATGTATGGATATTGTAATGGAATTTCATGTTGGTGGTTATATTTCATTCTGCTCTAAACATCCAGATATGGTCAACGTGCTCACAAGAATCTGTGGACTGAGATTCTGAGCTTAGTCACTAATTTAGTCACTGAGAAACAAAGCTGTGACTAAAATGGCCTACTGCTAGCAGAGATTTCTTCCAAAACGTGAAGGACTTATGGCACATGATATTCCATGCATTTACAAGAAAGAGCCCTGCAATCTTAAAAGCAGTTGCCAGGATGCTTAGTCTGTTTATCCTCCATGGGATCACTGTCCCAGGGAGGCTTTATCAACCTGCCAATGTTATAGCAGACATATGGCTATGCCTCCTCTGCAAGGTAACTCACCCCCAGCACTCAGTGATGGAGGGGTACAAAGTTATACAGGTAAGATAAGACTTAATCTAAAGCAAGATGTGTGTCTGGGGGGGGGGTGTTTTATTGCAGCAAATCTAATATGGTGCCCTCTCGCCTTCACAGACTTAACTGTGTCAAGTACTTCATCCAGATATCCAACTGAAGCTACATGAATATTGCAGTTGGGATATTGTTGTTTGACCAATTAAAGCAATATGACTGTAAGTATGCCGAATAAAGAACCATTAGCTGTTGTTTAAGTTCCCAGTTGTCCTCTGGAGACAGTTTGTTTTGCTATATGTTCCCTTTGGGTACAAATTTTAATTACTTTAAAATTAATTCTAGTGAATTATATGTCTGAGCAATGTAAAGCCATATGCCTATATGTGATATATTTATACTACTAGAGTGTCATTACTGGGAATTGAAATATGTGATGTCTTCTCCTCTATCAAAAAAAATGTTGCTGTTTTTTTAAAGATGTATTTCCTCCAAGTAAATCAACAGGAGATATATTTCTGGAGCTGATTTTTTTTATGCCATTAAAATGTGCAGAGTAAGATGAAGTCATGTGTTATCTCCCTTTCTCCCATGATTTCAACATATCTGAACTATTTTTGACAGCAAATCTGAGCAATTTTGCTGATGTATGTCAAATTCCATCAATATAGTAGGATCACCACAAATCTTGTCTATAGTTTTGTTTCCTGAATTCCACAAAGATACAAAAGTGCATTATTTTTTATGACAACAGCATTTCCCTACTTCTTTTTTCAGAGTTGAGAGTCATATCAAATAATTTGTTTATGTGATCTTAAGAAGAATGACATAAAATCATTAGTTTTTATGCTTATTCATACATTCCAGAAGCCTACAAAGAATAACCTACCCTGCCAAAGAATGACTTTTTTTATATAAAAAGTTTTTTATTTTTTCTCTTCATAATGAACATTACATCACTGATCAATCAGTGGTATCCTTCCATTCTTTCATTCCAGTAATTCATTTTAAGATGTGATGGCCTTTCCCTAGAGCATTAGCAATGTTAGTTAATACAAAAATATTAGGTGTTATGTTCAGTTGTTTTACATTTTTAAACTTAGAAAATACTTGCAATTTGGATTGTAATTAACACATGAAAAGTGTTAACAATGTTTTTTATTACGATACTTTAATGAAATAGAATGTCCACTTCTTGTGACCTGGAAAATCCATCTAGCAAGTTTAGCTGGTCCATCACAAAATGGCTGCTGCAGAAAAATACCCAGATATTTAAAAAAACAACAACACCAAATTGATGAGGGTAAAAGATAAACAATTTGCCCTAGATTCTAAGAATGAAGGAAAGGTGATGTCTGATTTCCAAATTAACATCGTTATTCCTTTCAATCCACAGTTCTACCTCTTTGATGATTCCTCCAAAAATATTTTTTTCTCTTTCACATTTCCAGAACAAAAGGGGCATGTTTTATCTCTCTTTCAGGCTCCCCACCATGAACGCATTCTCCATTTAAAAGACAGATACACATTTGTACATACTTTCCATATAATATTATCCAGTCAGAGGTATCATGCTCTGTTCAGTCATCATCCAATATACTCCTCTTGTCCTCCAAATTACTACCCTAAATTTAATACCCTCCTCACCCCTGCCCAGCCAAGTTTCTACATGCCATCTCATGGTGCCCATCAGTTCTTCACACCAATCTCTGAATATGGAACTCTGTGCCACCTGAATCCATCCAAGATTGCCCACCACTCTATGTTAATTTTCTTTCCTTTTCTTTTCCAGTTATGTTGCATATTGATAGCTGTTGCATGTCACCATCATATTAGATGTTCTTAAATATTGACTAAATCTCAGTTGCTGGAGAACCATTAACCTCTAAAATGTTAATACAGCTGCTGTCATTTATAAGTAAGCAAGTGAATAAACAAAATATTCATCATCAAATGAAAATTAAAGTAGTGTCATTTTTACTGAAAATTATTCTTAATCCTGCTATAGGGATCAAATGTAGCATGTAAATGCATTCAGCCTTCATAATTCATAAAAGCACAGGTGAGTTCAGACTTTTGTAATCCCTGATCTTTTCTTTAGAAAATCAAAGTTTAGAAAGTGTGTCTCTAACTGATCCAGCTAGATGGAAAAAGGGATAGAAATAATTAATCCTCCCCCAACTCCACCCCCCCTACCCCCCTTCCATTGTTCCCATAGGTGTCTTTATCTGTCCTTCCTTTCTGTATTTTATGGAAAAGACAAATTGACTTTATTAACTATTTGTATCTTCAAACTTGGAAAACTTTGTTTGCATTCTTGTAGCATCCATGACCAGTTTTGCAATTTTCTGAATCCTTGGGAAAGGAATATATCTGCCTTTTACTAGAGATTTCTTCCAAGCCTATGGATGAATGTAATTGCGTTCTTTATTAATGTATTTTTTTTTCTTTTCACCTTTTCACCTCGAGCATACAGATGATGAATGTGACTAAGGACTCTTGTGAAAAGCTTCCAGTCCTTTCCATCACTCAGGGCTCAAAGACTATATTGTGGCTGCCTAAGTCAAACTAGCATAAACATCTAATTTTAACATAGCATTTTCAAAAACATCAAATGATCAGGAAAGGCTCTGATAACTGAGAACATTAAATTCCATTCAAACAAATAATTGAGACTTATACTCCCAGCTGTGAAGAAAATGCAAGCAAACTAAAATCAGCAGAGCAAATGTCCTTTAAAGTTGGAAAAAAATCTATAAGAAGAGCAGCACTAGTTAGCTTTGGCTAGCAAAAAGAACTAAAAACTAGCCTGAATATATGCACCAATGCTTTTAGTGTTTTCCTTTTGTGATAGGAAGTGCTTTAATTTCTCATGTTTCTGTCTCTGAACTCAGAGCATGATTCAAAGTTCCTTATTTCTAATCTAATCTTGAATCCAGTACAAAAGGTTCGCATGGGAAAGGTGGAGCCAAAGAAAACAAGTGTGGCAGCAGGAAAAACAACAACTCCGTACAAAGACCATGATGTCTATTCTTCTTGTGTCTTGTGTTCCATCATTTGCTCTTGTTCTCTGCCTGTTACATATGCTCTAATTAAGGAATATGCCAGGTTAAGAGTGCCAGATCTCTTTACTGAGTGTTCGGCTTTCTGCTGCCCAGATCTGGTAAACCTAATCTGATTCTGAATGTTTTATATGATGACATCAAGATGGACTTTTGTGACATCTCCCAATTTTGAGTTTGCTCTGCTAAACATTTGAGTTTTTCTTTTCTTCTCTACTAGAAGATGACTCCTGCTGCAAAAAAAAACCCTGATTAAATGTTGATAGATTATTTCAGTAAGTATATTTATACTTCGCTCTTCCTTCCAATATGGGACCACAAGACACGTGTGTAAGATTTAAAGATCTGTTTTCATGGAATGATTCCAGCTGATGATTGCTTCATATACTTTTGAGTCATATTCTAGGCCTATGCTGCTACTCAATTATGCTTCTGTTGGACAATGTTTAACATCCATTTAGCAGGAGATGTTTATGCATACAAAAACATAGCACCACTTGTGATCACAGAAAGGAAAGATTATTACTCAAGCCGCAAAGCTCAAAGCATTTAACTCCTAATAGACATTGTGTTTATCATTTAGAGATATGTGAAGAAAATAGATGAGTTGTTTCGTGTCCAAAAGCTTTCACAACAAACAACTTATAGTTTTAGCAAGATAAAACAATGCTCATGTCCTAACATTGGAAATACTCCAACACCATGTGTATTTGGCAAATGATAGCATGCATTGTGAAGAAAAGGAAAGTGTATTGCCTAGTTAGGATATAATGAGTTCAGTAAGGTTACTTTCTTGTATTCCTGGAGTGCATCCTACTGTGCATGTAAAATTCCTGATGGTTCTGAAGTTAGGATTTTTCTTCACACAAATATATGTTTTAATAGCAGTGTTATCAAGTGTTTGTACTGAAATCCACGTTGCTTAAAAATAATCTGTGGTGAAAATGTGTAAGAAGAAAGTAATTAACTTAGAAATTCCAGATTATGCTCGGAGGTTTCAGCCATTGGAAATATTGTCTGAATGATTTGTGAAACTTTGGACTTCATGCAACCATATGACATTGGTTAAAGTTGTGCCCCAAAACATATCTGCCTTGTTGACTCTTGTGATATGGGACAAAATAGTTGGAGATAAGTGTGCCACAGCTTCTTTTTCAACTATATCCAATATGGTGAACTCAAGACCCACAAGAGCCATCAACTGCACAGGTCCCTATACAATACTCACACTATTAGTAACATAGCATCTTATATTCCACAATATATTCCACAATTTATTCCTTATGAGTAGTGCCACAAATTGGACCCTGGAGTTTTCCCAAGTGGAACAAGCTCTCTGCTACTCCCCTTGTGAGAGTCCAGGAGTACCCTAAATTGCGAGCTCTTTATGTCTGGAAAATGCTCTCCCCACCCATAATTAATGGTGAAAAATGCCCAGATTTGGGGGATGAGAAGACCAATTTGAATGTAGTTTGCATTGATTAAAATAAAGCATTTGACTTGAAAGGATTGGATAATCAAATACATAGAAATAGAAATAGAAGGAAATAGAAGCATTAGAAGCAATGATACAAAGGAAGACACAATTGCTGGACAATGTTGAATACCATCTAGGGGATTTATATTTGTGCAATTCCAGTCATTAGATATAGAGCAGATATAGTGCATTGGATTCAAGCTAGAATCAAGTAGAAGTAATAGAAACCTTAGATAGGAAGACCAGAAAAATAATGACAATGAATCATCCATGCAATGATATTGACAGACTATTTACCAAAGAGCTTAAGTAGCTGTGGAATGTTGCAAGTACACCAGATAGTTGAAGAAGAAAAAAGGGCATTAGTAGAATATCTGAAGGATAGTGAAAAAGATATATTGAATCTAGTACACCATGAAGGCTTGCTGAATACCAAAGAAACTAAACTGGTGGATAAGGACCAAATGGAGAAATGTCTATGGAGATTCTCAAACATCCAGGTCATAGTTGTCCCAAAGGTGCTTTTTCCAAGGAGCAACTAGATTTTCTTGATTTTTCTTTGAAAACATTTTGCTTCTCATCCAAGAAACTTCTTCAGAACTGAAGAAGTTAGACACCACTTAGACACCATCAGCATTGACAAAATCACCATCAATAATTGCAAAAGGCAGTTTTACATGGAGCAGCTTACATCCTGCTGTTCCTTTAATATTATTAAACTTCTTAATTGAGACACCAAAGAAGGGCCAGGATGAATGCAAAATCATCATCCCAGTTTCACCAAAGAATTTATTGTTTTTATTTTATTTGTCAAGCATACATAAGATAACAGATAAAAGTATAAATATGATTATGAATATATGAAATGGATACGAATAAAAAGGGACATTAGGACAGGGATGGTAGGCACGTTGGTGCACTTATGCCTGCCCCTTAATTCATCAAGATGTGTGATCAATGCTGCCTTGGAACTATGGCGAACTATGGCGAAACCCAACTACCGTAAATTCCGGCGTATAAGACGACTTTTTAACCCATTAAAATCTTCAGATAAGTGGGGGGTCGTCTTAT
>JANHFM010003399.1:73514-92196 GCA_032468115.1 Grayia smithii | reverse complement strand
CCCTCACCCTCCCCTTCCAGTCACCCTGGCCTGAAGAGATGAGAGACGTGTGTGTGTGTGTGTGAGAGAGAGAGAGAGAGAGAGACGCAGAGAGAGAGATACCTGTTTCCCACAGAAAACATTGGGAGCCCCAAAACCTGGGTAGGCGTGGCTGGGTATGTGTGTCATGTGACTGGGTGGGAGTGAGTGATATCGAGTTGGCCACACCCACCCAGGTTTTGTGGCTCCTGGTGTTTTATTTTCGGTGGGAAACAGGTCCAAATGGCTCTTTGAGTGTTTAAGGTTGCAGACCCCTGGGCTAAACTGTGACTAGGAATCACAGCATTGACTAGTAACTTAAACACTTAACCAGTATATAACTCAGCCTAAAGCTGAGCAGAAAAGTATAAACATCCCTGCATCAATAAATGGCAGTGCAATATAGAAGATACAAGCTTTAAATTAAGATAATCATTGCTTTTCTTCATATATATAGAAAGGTTTGAAGCAATGCAACTCAGAAAAATAATTAAAAATCTTAATGACAAGATCAAACATATAACTACTCAATAATATATTTATAACTTTTTATTACTAAGATATCAAAGAATACTAGTTATATGATAGAGATAAAAGTCTGATTTTCTTTATTACCTATCTTTGATCACTCAACCTCTACAAAAAAAAGACACTGTTACAAGATCATAAAATGCAAGTCTGAGTGCAATCTAAAGCCATGTCTAAAAGCAGAATGTAGATGAAAGTATTACTTCTGTCAGCTTTCTCAATCCTACTTTCTCAATCCTAATCATTCTTCTTGTCTTCTGCATACAGAAGATTACCCACACCAAGAAGCTTTCTATATTCATTCAGATTTTCCCCATTATTTTAAGATGGTGGAGAAGACATTGCTGCTGCCAATAAATACAATACTGTTGTGACAAGAATGACAAAAAAGAATGCAACTTAAATTGTGCTCTGCCTTCATTCCTGTCATCATATGCTTGTAAATATTTACAAGGGTTCCAATTACACTAATTACACTGATGGGGTAAATAAGTGACTTTCTCTGATGGAAGCAAAAAGGTAATTTGGCTTGGAAATGAGTCGGTACACAGCAGTACAAGTATGCCCTGGGAAGCAAAGAAATAAATTGGGCCTAAGGCACCCAGCTTTAGAAATTAAAGTAGAGAGGGAAGAGATCTTGAACATGAAGTTAAACAGTGGGAAATAGAATGAGGATGAATTCTGAATGAGAGCCTTCTTAGAAGGAAGGAAGCTGTAAGGAAATCACATAATTGGAGATTTTTTTGAAGAGGGAGGTAGAGCATAACCAGGGGTTTCAAACTGGTGGCCCATGGGCCGGATGCATCACATGCAGGGATGAAGGCTCCATGAAGGGAAAAAAACGTAACGGCAACGTGATGTGGCGGGTTTGACAGCCATGGTATAACCAATAAGAAGAAATGAAACTTAAGAGTTTGGGACAAGGTATAAAAGATATGGACTTGTGATACAAGAACAGGCCCAGCAAAAGGAACACCAACCTAAGGCCAAACAGAGATCTAGAAACTGACTGATGCAGATGGACTTCAGAAAGAACAAGCCTTGATGAAATGGCTCTAAACAGAAAAGGAGATGATGAGCAGAGAAAAACAACCTGAGGAAATATAGTGGAGTCAGAGATTTAATGTAAGACAGCAAGATTACTCAGGAGAAATGGGGGAATGTGGTGAAGGTACAAACTGAAGGAAAGGTTACTTATGAGTCAGGCAGCTTAAGATGACAAAAGGGAAATAAGGAACAAAGCATTCCTGTTAGGAAAAAGTGAGATGAATTATTTATGAGCAAGAATCAAAGGAGGAATACATGAGGTCTTTCTCCCTATCCTGTTGGTGTACCTGCCTGAAGCCTGGATTCAAGACAGGTGGATTGGCCAGTAATTTCCACCTTGAAGGGAATCAGCTGGCAGGAGGACTGAAGCAGGGGTGGGTTCTACTTACCTTTACTACCGGTTCTCTTCATGCATGTGCTTTGTGTGCGATTGGCGCACACGTGCTCGCTTTGCTTGTGCACGCGCCAAACGTGCGCTCCACGCATGTGCATTTACTATTTTACTTGAAAAACTCAAAAAAAGCACTCTGCGCATGCGTAGAGTGCTTGTTTCGAGGTTTTTTCCAAGGAAAAAAAACTGTAAGTACGGATATGCGGGTGGGCCCAGCTCCCGGGTGCGGAGAACCAGTTCAGTGACATCACACCGTCACAGCTACCAGATCACACGAACCAGGCCAAACCAGGAGCAACCCACCACTGGACTGAAGTCAAGAAAGCAAAGAACACCTAATGTGTGTCAGCTCTGGGTGCAGGTGTTAAGAGATTGGAACTTTGGTTGACTTTGTTTTGCCTTCTGCATCGTTTCTGATGGTTCCTAAACAGCTGTATTCCCTTGGTTCTTGAAATTATGTTACTGAGTCAAAGATTTGTTTAATCAAATAACTGGTTAGTCTCTAGATCCCTTCATAGATCTGATCTATGAAATGCAGACGTTCCAATTTGTACATGTGCACACACACGAACAGATACACAGATGGAAAGTATCAAGTTGTTGGTGCTCAATATTTCCAATGAGTCATCATACACATAAACTGCTATGAGACTTTCTGAAAGTTACTCTGCCCCATTTGTTGATATAGTGTCTGCCTAAATGGCCAAGAAAGCCTCGGCAAGAAGGGAAAACTAAATAATAGCTATGTTCTTGAAATTTTTATCTTGCTTTCTCAAGGCCCCCAAGGAATAAAACTTCTGCAGAAAGACTTTTTTTTGTTGGAGAACAAATCTCAAACCCAGGAATACTGCACTTATAACAGCTGCATATCCTTTGGCTGAGTCAGCAAAACTGATAGATGGATTAATACCTGTGATGTCAACCATAGGCACCAAAAATCTCTCCCCTGCCTCCTCATGTCAACAGATTAAATGCTCTGGTTTTAGAACCTGGAAGTTTATCCTTGCAAAGGCTGATACTAATCTTCTTAACATTTAAAGCAAGTCACATTTTAAAGCAAAGCAAATTGTTTCAAGACATACTTAGTCCTTTTAATTACACAGAGCCTTTGAACTGCGTGGGAATGAAACAGGCAGCACTAAACTGCCGACTCCCATTCAGTTGGATTGGCAGTACTGTAATGACTTGGAACTGCGCTGGAAGAGGTCTAATATCAAATGGAAAAGTTCATCTCATTAAAATGGACAGTTCATATTAAAATTCAACAGGTTTTAATTCACTAGCTATCACTCCTAAATTTGAAAACCAGGGAGTAGAGAAGCTGGCATAAGAACAGGGACATACTATCCTCTCTTGTATTTAGTAAGCTTTTTTCCCCCCAACTGGGCTGATATCTATAATGCTGCATATGATTTAAAGTATTACATGTTCATTTTCTTCCTGCTTTCCTTTTTAACATAGTATCAAACCTAACTGCAGAAAGGCTTTATTTAAAATAAAATAATTAATTGGTGCATTTACTGTTCATTTTGTTTATTTTATTTACCTTCCACTTCCTGAGTTCTAATAATAACTAATAACTCTGAGCACCAGAGTTATTAGTGATATTTTATCTAGATTGCAAAAGTCCAGGGAGCACTAGATGGCAGCAAAGGTTAGAGGTTTTGTTTTGTTTTGTTTTTTGCCGGTCATCAAATTTTTCTAGCCATGATCTGGTAATCTAAAATCTAAATCTAAAAATATAGAGAAGGATACATATGGGAAGAGATGCATTCTTTTCCCCAATTCTTCCATGTGCTTCCCAAACAGCTCAAAGAAGCCTGTGGAAACTATTTTTTAAGATACCCTGATGATACAGGTTTCATTATCCCCAATGCATAACCAAAGTCCCCAAATTCATTTGATCTGACGTTAGACTGGCATTTTCTATCTTCTCCTGCTACAATCCTATATAGATTATTTATGATGCCTTTGGGAGTGAGATAATTGTCTAATGGCCACTTTGGGCTGCTGTGGCAGGCCTCCTTGTCAGTGACTGCTTTCCCTGGCCATTTTGGCTTGGACAGCTTCTACCAAATACCAGCATCTACATATGCAGTGCCTGATCAGTTTTTTGGCATAGTACCAGGCAGATATAATGTGGCTTCCTTGTTGGGCCTAGTAGTCTTTTGTGTAATTGCTAGACCTATATAAAGAGGGGGGAAAGGCCCCAACTGTCAGGCAGTTTGTGCAGGAGAATGATGCTGTATGAAGTAGAGTTCATCCTCCAGTATCTAATTCTCCCTATCAGTTGTTTTTAGACTGACAGTAAGTCTATCTGTCAAGGTAAGACTGTCTATCAAGATATGGGGAAATGAGCAAGTGAATAAGAAATAATGCATGAAATATGCATTATCTCTATTTCCATGAAATAGAGATAATGAAAAAAAGACAAACAAGCAAAATAGTCATAGAATATGGGAGAAAGAAAGAATCAGATCCACAGGGAAAGTGGGGTTTCCCAGTAAAACCGAAGCACGGGAAAGGCTTTGTGCATTTTGCGCACACTGTAAGGTTCTGACAGATGACTAAGACTTCTGTAAAAACTCACCTCTGCCTTCAGTCCCGGCCTATGTTAGAAACAACAGTACCTCTTCTTCATGACAGTAGGAAATCCATCACTTTCTGTCGTCAATTTTTCACACATTAAAGCTATAATGGGATCACTACTCCCATGTTTTGTTACCCAGACAGTTTAGAGCTTAAGCACCTAAATTGGTTATCTGAATGTGTTTTCAATCTCTCTCTCTCTCCCTCTCTCTCCCTCTCTCTCTCTCTCTCTCTCTCTCTTTCTCTGTCTCTCTCTGTCTCTCTCTCTTTTTACTAGACTTATCATATCTGAGCTTCACAAACTTGGGCATCCCTAGATTGCAGTGGATAACAAATACTCAAATCCTTTTCTTAGTAGTCATCCAAAATTTTGCAGCCCTGATATCTAAGGTGACCAACTTTTTTACAATGAGAAGGAGGACACAAATAAATTGAAGTAAACAAAGCCACTTGTGTGCAGCGCATTCTTGCATGCGGCACAGTCTCTCAAAGCAATTCTCCTGTGTGGAGCACATGCGTCTCATAATCACATCTCATAATCGCATCTCGCCGCACTATACCGAGTCTTGACGAATCGTCATGTCAAATACAAATACGTCACATCACATGCAACGGATCAGATCGGCATCGATCAAATATGGAGATTTACAGATTAGTCTTCAAATATCGAAAAGGAGGACATGTAGGAGGACACTTTTCGGAGAGGACAGAACTTACAAAAGAAGGACTGTCCTCCCTAAAGGAGGACGATTGATCACCTTATGATATCATATACCTATGTAATTTATAAATCCTATTGCAGCTTTCTGGGATCAACATCCTCTATTAATGAAATATTTTTCATTCCCTCCAGCTTTTGCGCTTTCCTAATTTGCACAAGAAAATATGAAAATGGCAGTTTTTGAGAGACTATGTCAGGCCCAGGGGTGGGTTCTACTTACCTTTACTACCGGTTCTGATGATGCATGCGGTTTGCGTGTGCATCGGAGCACGCAAGGTGTGCGTTCGGCACACGCGCGTGCTTCGCACGTGTGCATGCCCAATGAGTGCTTCACGCATGCGCAGTAGCTTTTTTGGTGGGAAAAACCCTCAAAAAAGCATTCTGCGCATGCGCAGAGTGCGCGGAGGCCCAAGAACGGTAAGCACAGGCGCGTGGGTGGGCCTAGCTCCTGGTCGCAGAGAACTGGTTCAGTGATGTCACAGCGTCACCGCTACCAGATCGTGAGAAACCGGCCCGAACCGGGAGCAACCCACCACTGGTCAGGCCCAGAGAAAAAACATAAATGTGTATGTCAAAAAAGTAATTGCTTAATTGCATAAGCAATATAATGTCACACTCTTGGAAAAGAATCTGGGCAAGTAATTCATTCTACAAAGCACTTCTTTTTCTTAGTATATTGCTTCCATTTGGTCTCAGCAAATACTATGTGATGAGCTGGATGAAAGTTACATAGACTCAAGTATGTAAATGTGGGTAAATTTTCTCTAGCATTATCCACAAAAGTCCTTTTTAACTTACTAACCTAAATTTAGATTATTTGGACATTGAACTGGTTTCTGCTCTTATGGATCTCTTAATACTCTCCTCCACTTTTCCAGATTTCTGGCTATGGCAACAAATTTGCATAAGATTTGTGGAAAATATTCAGGTTTTTTTGGCTAAATAAACTAAATCTCCATTGAAATAAAGTAAATTGCCATGCATCCTAACCATAATGGTTAGTATGTTCCTTAGTGTGTTCAGAAATATCCAACTGTCCAAAATAAGGCTATGCTAGTTTAGAATGAACAGATCTAGTCTCTGTTCATTCTATGAAGTTAAAGGCAATCTACATTTTTCATTAAAGTAACAGCAGTTATACATTTCTTTTCCGGTGAAGGAGTTTCCTACTTTTATTATGATTGTCCCAGGAGGGAAGTGACTATAATATTTTCTCACTTGTCTAAATGTTAACACTATTCCATCTTCCTGTTCTGATATAGGACATTGAGATGGGAAGATGCCACTTGTAAACTTTTTTTAAAATGCATCTCTCTAGCTCCCCTATTAAGCAAAAGCTCCATGGAAATCATTTTGGCAGAGTCTTAAATGTATGAAACAATGAAACAGTAGTGAGTTATTACTGTAGGACCTCCCCAGTGGAGGGTTCAAGTGAAGAACTGTGCTAACAAATTGTTTTATTCACATAATTAGTGGCCAAGCACTTGTGTTGTTTTTAAATTATTTTAAATTATTTGTACTGGCATGAGATTCTACCATTTGAGCATTGGTGCTAAGTAGAGAGTGTGATAGAACAGTTTTAAGGACATGTGAATTTGCTCCTAATCCTGCCCACCTCACTCAAATGTAAAGTTTGTCCTGCATATCTTGTCCATTGGAAAATACAGTTTGGTCAGAACAGCTTACACTTATTAAAGGAAATTCATCTGCTGTCAAAGATGGTGAGGATGAGGTTGCTTGAGAAAGTGAAATCACACCACTAGAGTTCTACTCATCCTCTTGATTTCAGCCAGGTTCCAAAAGCCACAAAGAGGAACACATTATTGGATAATTTGCTCATTAAATCCCTAGACAAATTTCTTCCAGGAGAATTAGGAAACCAAAAGCATAGAAATTAAACGAAGGGGGAAATATGAGTAGGATCACGCAGGCTTGCACACAGTCTTCAACTCATTCTTCTTAACTTGGTTTATTAATTTCTTCTGTCATCTGCCTTGAAGATCTGGCAGTTGAAAAATCAAAAGGAGAAGGAAAAAGGTAAGGCAGTTTTTACAGTGTTATTCACACATAAATGATGCTGCAGTTTTTACGATGTTGTTCCCACAGGAGCCCACCCAACAGCTTTACATATTCGAACTTTATTGTGAATATATGTATATTTTTACATTTACACTTTGAAGACCTTACACCCTGGATTTTATCACTTCATGTCAAAAGCTGGCGAATATGATCCATTCAAATTACTTGAAAACACATTTGGGTTTCTGGTTTTTTTTGTGTGGATTTGGGAATTTGCAGATTTTATTGGCTTGTTTTATTTACTTATGCACTTACATTTCTAAGCCACCTCAGTCCCAAAGGAGCCTAGGCAGTGTGCAGTTAAAGCAAAATTAAGTAAACAAAATGGTTAAAATTAAAACAATAATTCATTAAAAGCATTAAGAAAAACACCCCACTGTGGCATTCCCAGGCAGCTCAGGCAGCAGGTGGTTCACAGTGGGACATATTTCACTTGCTTTCAACATGGAAGAAAAATACATCTAACTGGGGGGTGGGGTGGGGGGGCCTTCTACTGAGAAGGCTTGCTATCTTCCATGTATCTGGCAAGGAAGATCAGCTCTCAAGCCTTCTCTAGATGTTTGCACCATATGTAAGTAAAAATATATTCTGGCAAGGCCTTGTTTGAACAAGATGAAAAAGAAAAGAGAGAACTTTTGGCTGGGAGGGCCATGATACAAAATGCCATCTTACCATCCATGACCTAAACTAAACCATTCAGTTTCAATGCTTTGGAAATCCTCCCATGAACTGAGCTCCTTTATGCTTTTCTTCCTTGAAGCAATTTCTGCTTAAACTATTTCCCCTCTCGTGGAATCACAGTCTACTTGGGTGGTCTGGACAAGTGTATAATGCCATTTGTTATGGAAGCTGAAAGAAACCCCTCCATCCAAACAGATGCTTTCAGATGCTTTTTCTGTTGTGTGCTTAAGGGCGGTCGGGGATGGGGGAGGGAGGTAAGGATTTCATGAGGTTTCACATTTCTCCATGGTTGGAATATCTGGGTATACATCTAAAGTTAAAAGTTTATAAATCCATACCCATGTCACAATCATTATATTCACTAATTTAAAAAGTCACTTCTTAGTTCTACATATACATGCTGGCTCCCAACTTATTCAATTGCTGTTAACTCTTTTCAGGCCTTCAATCTGTGAGGAATTAATACATATGGAAGTGGGAGAAGACTCACACGTATAAACAACTGGGTAGTATAAATTCATTTCTAGACTAAGAAATATTCTTGGATATTGCTCTATTACTAGCATTATTAGCACAAGGATCCTATTGAGGGTGGTGATAGCTGGAAAACTGAGTCCAAACAGAAGGTGCTAAGCATCAAGCTAATAAAAAAAAAGTGCTATGTGTTTTAATGACATAAGCATCTGCCCCAAATATAAAAACCCAATGGGTATATATCACATTACAGCATTACAGGCTCTTTTTAAATCAGATTCTTTCACCACTTTTTTTAAAAAAATAATATTGACTTCTTTTAATCTGTGGAACTTTGCTTATGTCTTCAATCAAAACAAAATCTGATGCAATCCATGTCCTTAGTAGCCAGTTTACACAGAAATCATAAAACCTCTTAATGATCTGTCACTCAGATCAGTGTTTTTCAACTAGCAGCAGGCAGATCTTTGTTGGTGCTGTACTCAGAGCTTATCAAGATGAGATGCATCTTTTTTCCTCTTATCAGGAAGGAGCCTATTTGAGAGGAGGACAGTATAGGAAGAAGATAAATTGGAAGATGTCGCCAATAAAGTACACTGAGAAAAAGGGAAGAAAATCTCAGCACAGTGTTTTATGGAGTCTAGAACTGGAATAAGCTCTGACAGACTTGAGCTTAAGAGCCAAAATAAAATAAGTAATGCATTTCCCTAGTTCATTCTCACTTCTTTTCATTATTTGAAGGTATTTCTTTCTCTTTTGGAGCTGGGGTATGTGTGTGTCATGATTTAGGAGACAAGAGGCCACAGAAAAAAGATGTTTCTTTTATTCCAGTTATTCAGTTAGCTCTCCCTCAATGTAAAATACAGTGATGATGCGCTGAACAATATGACCACACCTTTAATGCCCTTAAAACTTGCAGATAAATGCAATAAGATCGTATCTACAAAAGTCCTTCTTTTAGAAAGTAAGCTTTCAGTTCCTACCTTGCTGGAAAACTGATGGAAAAAAATTGAAAAAATTGATTTAAATAATAAACATGTTGTCTGTATGTCCTTTTTCACAAAAGAAAATTTTGTGTTTGAACACATTCTTTATTTTAAGGGCTTTTCTTCAACTGTCTATTGGAAATAATAGCCTATAGCACAAGAGTTCCTAAGTTAAAATATATTATCAACATCACAGAAGGAGAAAATCACAGTGATAGAGAGAAGTAAGTAAATTCAAATCCTACATGTTTCTGAATAATTGCAGTGACTATGAGGTTACTAGATAAGCAGTAAAAATGTAGCTTCTCAAAAATGTGGTTATAATTACTATCGAGATGCCTACACAAAATACCTCTACGTATAAACTAAAGAAAAGTACTCTTTAAAACATCTTTATGATCATTTTTATTTTGGAAGTATTCATTGTATGAGATTAAAGTCCAGATTAGATTCTGGGTGTCAAAAAAAGCCCTCCTGTCTCTGATGATCATCCAAAAAGTGCCCATGAGATTGCTTTCCTCAGGAATGTAGGAAGCATGTTGATGGATCAAGCCAGATACCCAGATATCCAGCAAATTGTATCAGTATGTGGTTTAACATTGGTTAATGCTGGTTTTTGCTGTGCTCTATCAAGTTGCAAAATGTCAGTTATTTGTACATCTCAATTTTGCTTGTAGGGATTTAGACAAGATATTATTTCTGAAGCTACAGATACCATAAAGTTTCCCTGGCGAATAGACCCTGGATGCTGTAACCTGCATAAATGTGTCCAATCCTTTAAAACTCTCCATAAACTTGCCCTTACCGCATCCTGTGGCAACAAATGCCACAGAGGTAATACTTGTTGCTTGAAGCAGCATTTGTGAGCAGAAGAAGACAAACAAACAAACAAACAAAAATTATGAAAGCAAATTGAATAATATGTATGTTAGGGGAAAAGGTGCAAATACTCTGTACTTGCATTAGATGTTCTAATTTCTGCTAGGTAGTTACCATACTATGATGATTGAGTAATAATTGCTGGGTTTCTATGTGATAGCTCTGATAATAGTAATAGCACTTAGACCAGTAGTGGGTTGCTACCGGCTCGCCCTGCTTCAGGCAAACTGTAGTAGCGGTGACGGGAGGCTCCACCCACCTGCCCGGATGTCATCAAAAATTATCTGTGCATGTGCAGAAGCTTCTGAGCATGCGCAGAAGTGGCAAGCGCAAGCAAACCTATAGCAAAAGTAAGTGAAACCCACCCCTGCCTTAGACTTATATACCGCTTTACAGTGCTTTACAGCCCTCTCTAAGCGGTTTACAGAGTCAGCGTATTGCCCCAACAATCTGGGTCCTCATTTTACCAACCTCAGTAGAATGGAAGGCTGAGTCAACCTTGAGCCTGGTGAGATTTGAACTACCAAATTGCAGGCAGCCGGCAGTCAGCAGAAGCAGCCTACAGTACTGCACTCTAACCACTGGGCCACCATGGCTCATAATAATAGTGCCCTTCTCTCTGTCTTATGAAATAAAGTCTTAGAAACTTGGTCATTCCACAAATAAGAGCCAGTGTCATGTTGCAATTAAGATATTTGAGTAGAAACAATTGAGTGAAAACTTTTAACCATGAAAGTTCACTGGGTAGTTTTGGGCAATCACTCTCTGCCCTATCTCACAGGTTTACTGCCAGAGAAAACAGGAGAAGGGAAGTCTATGACTTCCTCACTGAGCTGTTAAATGAAAGGTGGTGCATAAATCTAATGAAATCTAATTAATTAAAAAAAATACTGTTCCCTTCTGTGCCTAATAGTGCATGTTTTATAGGTGTCTGATCAATATGTAAGCACCTATGGTGGTCTAGCTTCCCAATACACTTTTTAAATCCATCTTTTTGATTCATTAAATGAATGATATAATATACCAATGCAATGTTTATATTCCTTCTTGTTTTAGTGTTTTTCCAACTACTATGCCATCACCAAGAAAAACTTGTTGCAATGAATGAAATTTTAGATTTATTCATAAATATTAGGATGAAGATGAAATGTAGCAAATCAACCCAGTGATATCAAATTATAAGTCTGATGGGTAAGGTAATGCAACCAAAGTATTTATTTACAGAAATAAGAAGAACTTCTACTTATTGCTGTTAGTTCTTCAAGCACTTATTCAGACTTAGAGATGAAGTTGTTAGACAAAAGGAAAAAAACTAATGAAGACTTAGAATTTAGATTCAGCTTTCCAGTCAGTTGAAAAGGACAAATTCAAAACTGAAGTGTAGCCATTACCCAAGCCTCAGTTTGGGTATGTATGACCATTTGGATATGACTATGACTATTTGGATATGACTATTTGTATGACTATTTGGGTATGTATGACACAGAAGTATGACTATTTTGTAGTCTTCTGGGGCAGATTGAATTGGCTTGTAAATGATATGGTTTCCAGAATTTTTCCTTGCCAATAAAATGTTTTCTTAAACAGTTATTGTAATTTAAGTTACTGATGAGTTGGGTTCAGATATTTTAGTCTATGTATCAAATCTGGTCCAATAAAAAACTGTATGAAAGAGATGGTTTGCATCCATCAAAGAAAGGAACTGGGTTACTTGGCATTAAATTCACAGATTTTCTGGATAAACATTTAAACTGAACAGTGGGGACAGAGAATTAATTGATACAGAACATTTCTGTCCCCACAATCTAAAATTAATAAGGTTATCATTGCATGTTACATAAATGTTTGTGCGGGTAAGATTATCAGCCTTGCTGTCAAGCAAAACCAAGCATTTAATAGTGCACTAATCATGTGCACTAATCAAACAGGTGGCAAGAAAGTAGAGGCAGTCAGGCACAACACAGGTTATGTAGACAGTAAACACAGGGTCAATCAAAATGGACTCAAATATCTATACAGCAATGCACAGAGTATGAGGAATAAACAGAGTGAATTAGAAATTCAAGTAAATGAGGGCAGATATAATATTGTTGCCATTAAGGAAACTTGGTGGGATGAAATCCACAAATGGAACATACAGTTAGAGGGATTCAAAATATTTAAAAGAAATAGACCAAATAAAAGAGAAGGCGGAGTTGCACTATATATAAGAAATGACTACATCTCTACAGAAATAGAGCACAACAATGATGAAAATTATCTTGAATGCATTTGGGTCAATATTAAAGGGGGGGAAATGACATTGCCATAGGTCTATATTATAGGCCACCCAACCAAACAGAGGAAATAGATGAACTTTTGCTAGTCAGCTAACTAAGGTATGTAGGAAGCACATCACAATAGTAATGGGGGATTTTAACTACCTGATATCAACTGGGAGACAAACTCTGCACCAGGTATATCCAACAGGTTCCTAACAAACCTAGCAGACAATTTTGTTTCCCAAAAAGTAGAAAAGAGAACAAGGTGATCAGCTATATTGGACTTAATTCTCACTAACAGAGATGAAATGATAGAAGGTGTTGAAGCTATAGGAACCTTGGGGGCAAGTGATCATGCAATATTGGAATTCAACATTATACAAGTACAAGTAGTAGAACAAAGTCAAACTAGAGTCTTGGACTTTAAGAGAGCTAATTTCAATACTTAGAGAGAGCTTGGAAAGGATTCCATGGATGACAATCCTCAAGGGGAAAACAACTCAAGAAGCTTGGGAAATTTTGAAAATTTTGAGATTATAAACTCCCCCTGTCGAGCACAATATCAATGAAGAAGAAAAATAACAGCTCTCAAAAGAAACCAGCATGGCTGCATAAAGAACTCTCTGACAAGTTGAAAGACAAAAATGACAAGTATAAAAAGTGGAAAGAGAGGCAAATAACTAAGGCAGAATATCAGCAAATAGCCCAAGCCTGTAAAGATGAAGTGAAGAAAGCTAAGGCTCACAATGAACAAAGGCTTGCAACAAAAGTAAAAAATAATCCCAAAAAAAGCTTCTTCCAACATGTTAAAAACAAGAAAAAAGTCAAGGAAACAATTGGTCCATTGTTGGGAGAAAGTGGCAAGAAGGTGACAAGCAATAGGGAGAAAGCAGAACTACTTAACTCATTTTTTGCATCAGTCTTTACACAAAGGGGAAAAAACAGTCCAACCTATCAAAAACAGCACCACAAAAAAACAGATTAGGAACAAAAGTTAAAATAGGGAAGAAAATGGTAAGTGAACACCTGTCTACCTGCCTAGACGAGTTCAAATCACCAGGACCAGATGGACACCCCAAGGTTCTAAAGGAACTGGCAGACGAGATCTCAGAACCACTGGACTAAATCTTTCAAAGATCCTGGAGCACTGGGGAACTGTCAGAGGACTGGAAAAGAGATGATGTAGTTCTCATCTTCAAAAAAGGGGGAAAAAATAGATCCAGGAAACTACAGACCTATCAGCCTGCCTCAATACCAGGGAAGATTCTGGAAAAGATAATCAAGCAACAAATCAACAAATACTTAGAAGTAAATACTTAGAAGCAAACAAAGTAATAACCAAAAGCCAACATGTGTTTGTCAAAAATAGATCATGCCAGCCTAATCTTATTGCATTCTTTAACAGAATTAGTGGACCAGAGGAATATTGTCAATATAATTTACTTGTAACTTACTTCAGTAAGGCATTTGATAAAGTAGACCATAACCTACTACTAGATAAAGTAGAAAAATGTTGATTTGACAGCATCACCACCAGATAGATCCGTACCTGGCTGACCAACCGCACTCAACATGTAGTTGTTAATGGAAGTATGCAGTGGAGTACCCCAAAGCTCTGGTTTAGGCCCAGTACTCTTCAAAATCTTCATCAATGACTTGGACAAGGTGTAGATGGGGAACTCATCAAATTTGCAGATGACACCAAGTTGGCAGGAATAGCCAACACTCCAGAAGATAGGCTTAAGATACAGAAGCATCTTGACAGATTTGCACATTGGGCAGTATCTAACAAAATGAAATTCAATGGTGAAAAAAATTACGTCCTACATTTAAGCAAGAAAAACAATATGCACAGGTACAGTATATGTGGTACCTTGCTCAATAGCAGTAACTGTTAGAGGGATCTTAGAGTCCTAGCGGATAACCATTTAAATATGAGCCAGCAGTGTGCAGCAGCTGCAAAAAAAAGCCAAGACAGTTCTAGGCTGCATAAACAGCGGGATAGAATCAAGATCATGAGAAGTGTTAATACCACTTTATAATGCCTTGGTAAAGCCACACTTGGAATACTGCATTCAGTTTTGGTCGCCACAATATAAAAAAGATGTTGAGACTCTAGTGGGGTGCAGAGAAGAACAGCAAAGATGATTAGGGGACTGGAGGCTAAAACATATGAAGAACGGCTGCAGGAACTGGGTATGTTTACAGTAGTTTAATGAAAAGAAGGACTAGATATGACATGATAACAGTGGTCCAATATCTCAGGGGCTGCCACAAAGAAGAGGGAGTCAAGCTATTCTGCAAAGCATCTGAGGGTAGGACAAGAAACAATGGGTGGAAACTAATCAAGGAGAGAAGTCACTCAGAACTAAGGAGAAATTTCCTGACACTTAGAACAATTAATCAGTGGAACAACCTGCCTCCAGAAGTTGTGAATGCTCCAAAACTGGAAGTTTTTAAGAAGATGTTGGATAACCATTTGTCTGAAGTTAGTGTAGGGTTTCCTGCCTAAGCAGGGGGTTGGACTAGAAGACCTCCAAGATCCCTTCCAATTCTGTTATTCTATTCTATTCTATACACCTTGCAGAAAGCTATAATAGAGTGAAAAAAAGATGAGGATTTTACTCCACTAGTCATTACAAATTATAAGGGATGGTGCTCATCCCCATTTCAGTGACACTGAGTCAGCACTGCCTGAAGACATTTCTGCAGTCATGTGGCCAGCATGATGTCACGGAGAATTGTTACCTTCCCACCAAAATGGTACCTATTTATCTACTTGCATTTGTACATTTTCAAACTTCTAGGTTGGCAGAACTGGAGAGAGGACAGGAACTTACCCTGTCGCATGAAGCTTGTGTCTCTAACCTGGACTGCCTGCTTTCCTGCCAACAAGCCCAGCTTCTTCTATACTGCACTTCCATGACAGAGTAAATGCTATGTAAATTGATGTCTGCTTTTTTTTCCTATAGCAATGTAGCATTAATATTGTAGCAGCAAAACATACAAGCTCTCTTTTGAGAACATAGATATACCATGTACGTTAAACAGCAAGAAAAACAACATCAATTTCTAGCTAATATCACAAGATAAGTCCTGTATTTCTGGCAGTTCCATTTACTAAAATATACCCCCAGGCCTTTAGTTGCTATGCATTTTTAATGTAATGAAGTGGAGGAGTTACAAAACTATAACATACATTGCTTTTATTAATTGTCAAAGTCCCTCATTTTCCTAAAAAAAAAAAAAAAACTTCTAGGATTTTATTATTTACATCTAGCAAAGAGATGAACACAGTCTGAAATTTCAAAGCATCAGTACAGTAGAAGCCAAACACCCAGGTTTTAATCTTCCAGTAGTGTCTCAGATATCATATTTTGTAACCACACCATCTGCCTTGTCCATTGATGTTTTTCTCTATAGGCTAAGCCTTCTAGGCTGGCATTCTATGAATGGTGATGGGAGCAGGGGGATAATTCGAAGCTTCTCTAAAGATGCCATCTAGTGGTCTGTCATCTCATATGCAATGCAGCCTTTTCATTCAGGAAGGCTGCAGTTTCCTCTTGCTATCAGCAGTAGCTGTATATATATTCCATTCAGAAATATATAGGATTGTTTGCCATTAGGTAGCTTCCATTCACTGCTGTGAAGCAGATAGTGTGGCAGATTTATTCAACGTTATGATGCTAGAGTTGCACAAAACATTCATGAAAAAGAAAAAAAAAAGATAGCAAAAGTCTTGTGCATTAAAATGCTGGTCTAAGCACAAAAAAAAAACCCACAGATCCTAAATTCTAATGCAAACAATGGCATTTGATAGTTACACCATAGCAGGGAACTTTTATATAACTAAGGGCACTGCCTTAAATAAGCTTGTGTGTTTATTTGGTTCACAGAGATATTTCTACTGTGTTCTCAGTACCAAACAGTGCATATTCATGGGTGTTCAGTGGCTTTACTGCCGAAGTATTTTTCTGATTGATTACCTACCACTAATTAAACAAGTAGGATGGATTAACAATAGATAATCCATTAGAAATAGTGTTGAAACATAGCTGTTGAACATCTCTGTAATTACTCTGGGAGGACAACTCCGTATCTCATTTTAATTGCTATCCAAGGTGTGAAGAATAAACTGGAGGCGGGGAGGAGAAAGCCATGCATTTCATAGTTTGAAACCGCAAGAATAAGCAGCCTGAAATGAGAGACTGATGGGAATCACAGTCTCTGCATTTACAGAAATGTAAAAACTATGAGGGGGGCACAAGAATTGTTTCTATGCTCATGATTTTCTTTAATATGGGTGTCCAGGTAGGCAGAGTTCAAATCACTTTAATAGAAAGAAGGAAGGAGTGTTCACAGAGTATGATCAAGAAAGTTGAAATGGTGGCCATAATGGTGCAATTGAAGGTTGGTTGAAGGCAGCCAAAGACAAGAAAGAAAACTGATCTGATGAATGGATAAAATCAAAGAAACTGAACCACGGTTCTTTTGAAGAACTATAGGTTAGTGATGGAGAAAAATCAAACAAGTAACCATTTATTTATAGTCACTAGCATTTAATTAATGAAATTAACTTATGAAACTATATCTGGTTAGGAAACCAGGTTTAAACAATAAGGTATTTGCAAAATTAGGAACATCTTTCTTGCAGCAAGTGCTACACTTTTTATGTGATTTCCAAGCAGACACAGAATATTGTAAATGATGTCATATCAGGGAAGGAACGGAGACAGTCAAATTGGGGGGGGGTGTCTTTCAAAAGTTTGGTGTTCAATGGTGATTGTTTACTTGTAGATTGTTTAGTAGCTAATGAACTAGGAAATCACAATAGGATGCATCCATTCACACACAATGCAGTGTGACTTAGCAATCAGTAGACCGATATATACATATAAAATCTACATGGTTTTAGCATGTAGATTACTGTCCTAAAACAAGCTGGGGCATTTAGCCACCTGTTTTAGCATCACACTAACCACCAAACATATTTATTTATGTATCAAATTTATATGGCTGCCTATTGCATACTGATAGCAATAGCACAATTTGTGAAGCCAGTGATCTGTCTACTATTAAACTGAACAAGAGCAATGAGCTTCCCATGCTGATACAATTAAACACTGATGGATAATCATCCTGAATTGAATTGCTGAGCATGCTGAGATTATGAAAGGGAACTAAGAAACATTATATTCCTAGAACATGGTATTTGTCAATTTATGAAAATCTTTGGCTCTATCTAACTGGGGTACAGCAAACAAGATAGTTTATATGTATATAAAAAAAGAAAATTGACTTCCGGTTTGACTTCCGGTGCCGAAGACGGCTCCTTTGAGAGCCGCCGGCACCACTGCTTGTAAATGTCGGGGGGCGGCATACAATGGCTGCCCCCACTGGCATAAAGCTGACCCCTCGGGTGAAGAGGGGACAGCGAGCGTCCCGGCTGTGGGTCGGCGTCCCCCAGACCTCCGGATCATTCGAAATCTGGGGTCGAACGGGGAGCCCCCTGGAGGCTGGGGAACAGCTCCGAGTGGCGGTGCTTGCCTGCCGTGGCAGGACTAGGCACCGGGGCATACTGTTGTAGAGAAAAGAAGAAGATTAAAGGTTTGACTTGCAATACAAACGGAACTAAAACGGACTATCTAATCGCAAGTATTTTTTTTTGCTAGCGAATTTTTTAACTCATAAGTGGAATTTTTTTTTCTTTTTATTTAGTTGCAAGAGGGTGCTGAAGTGGACAGGGAAATGGCGACGGACTTGGAACTGAGAATTCTTTAGGACTAATTTTTGCTTTCTTTTTCTCCTTTTTTACTTTGCTCTATTTTTGTCTTTTTTTAGAATTAAAAGTTAGGAATTTTTTTTTAAGAAGAAGAGAAAGATCCCCTTTATTTTTGTGATGGTTTATTTTTGTTTTTTCCTTGAAAAAGAAGTTTAGATACTAGATTTATGGGAGGAGACAGGAAGGGGGGGAATTAAATAAATAAATAGAACAAAGGAAGGATTTGAAATGGCGGCTGAGAGTTTA
>JANHFM010003399.1:0-12274 GCA_032468115.1 Grayia smithii | reverse complement strand
TTCTCTGAACTACTCAAAATTTCCGCTACCGGTTCTCCAGAACCTGTTAGAACCTGCTGGATTTCACCCCTGAGTTAAAGTCTTCCCTATTACAAGACCATCTCTGCTCAGTTTGCGTGTATATGTTTGAATACTTATGGGGGGGAGGGAGAAAAAAAATCAAGGAAAATAAAAAGTAAATTAACAGATTTAGTGTGAGAATGTGTAAAAATGTGTATATCTGTGAATGTGAGATCTGAGTGCACAAGACTATATGTTTTACACATAGTGTATGAGAGTTAATCCTGGCTCTGTCCACTGGAATGCAGCCCAATCACACCACATCATTACCCACTCCTGGTATATTGTTAGGCAGATAAGCCAAAATAAGCCATAAGTTCACACAGAAGGTGAGAAAATCTGAAGCTTGAGTTTGCCAAGTCCCATTTTATCTAAACAAAGGAGGCTGTGGCATATTCTTAGTGTAATCAGTTGATAAAGCAAGAGTTCACTAATTATGGACTGTAGAAATTAGTTTAAATAGGAAATGTAGTTTGAAACAAACTGTATTCAGAAGCATTTCTATCCGTCAGGAAGCACAAAAGCCTGAAGCCAACATAAGAATATTCTCATAACATGCATTGCAATCATATTTTACAATTACAGATATCCTAGCACAAATCATAGCATAACCACACTGCAATTTTTGCTGGTTTTAGAAAATCACCTTTTAAAAACTCAATGAGATAGTCATTAACTAAATCATAAACTGATGACATAATTCAGATTCTTCTTCTAAGGACTATAACTTCTAACCAGTGGAACTCCTATCCACAATTTGTGAGATCTTTCACAGGTAAATTGAAAATGGGGGACATTTTACATCAGAGGTCTGTCTGGATCAGTCCCTGGCAAAGATCCAAAATGTAGCACAAGATGTTGACAAAATCTTTGATGTATCATTAGAATTTATCAAGATCTCTCACTAGATCCTCTCCCCACTTTAAAAATTTTTTTGGGTGGGCTTGGGAGTTAAGTAGCTCCCAACCTCTGGCTAAGCTTTCATTTCCAGAGTGGCATCAGCTCTAAAATAAAGTCCTTTTACCCCAAATCAGTTTGGAGTTATTCCCACATCTTTACTGATTATGAATTTCAGACAAATTAACTGTAGCCTCCTAATTTTTCTTGGTTCTCACCTGTGGCATTTATCTATGTATGTATCTGTAATTTTTACTAAAGAAGTTGGAAAACTAATACAACTAAGAAAAAATAAGAAAAAAATCAGAGAAAACTAAAAGTACAAAGAAGGGAAAAACTAAAAGAAAATAGAAAAGAAAGAAAAAGGATACAAAAAGTAGCTTCAGTTAATCTTGAAAGCAGAAATAAGTACTATTATAAATTTGCCTCTTAGTCTATGGTTACAACATATCCCTCTTCTTTATGTAACCTGTCTAATTTTCAATAGTGATGTCTTTTGATGTCTGTTTATGTCTTTTCTATAAGCAAAATAGTTGATTTAGCCATCTTGGCAGGTTCTACCCTCTTTCCAACTATTTCTCCATTATCAGTAGTGCTGAATCTTTCCATCTTACAATAATCTTGCCACAGTTGTATTGTAGAAAACAAAGTTTATGACTTTTTTTTCCCAACTGTTTTCCATCAATCCCAAAAGAAAAACCTCTGGTCTTAGTTGTATATTAATCTTTAAAATCCTCTGAATCAGTGTGCCTGTTGCATTTATCAAGTTTATTCCTGCCAAGGTCTAAAAACATATCATCAAGTCATGGAAAAAGTTTGCAAAAGTTACACAAACTTTTCTTCAAATTTCTGACTCTGTGTGACAGACAATTAAATTGTTTCTCCCTCTTTATGGACTCCCTCATTTTTCAAGGAGTTCTGTTGTTAACCTTTGATGTACTTTTAACATTTTTTCATAAGACAGTTGCTTTTTTTCTTCCCCAAAGTAAAAGAGGAAAACAGCAGAACAAGAAGACACAGGAGCAAAATTAGTGTTGCATATAGACATGATAATTGCTAGGCTTTTAAGGTAAAGCTGACTTTTATCTCTCAGGCAGAATCTTTTTGTTGTTCTCCTTTCGGCCTCTCAAATGAAAATGGTCCATTTTCTTTCACCCATTTTTCATTTCAACTCACTTGCAGAGTTCAAACTGTAATCTCAGCTAAGGCGCTGAATTGAAAATTTGAAAGCTAGAGACAAAACAATAGTTATTGCAAAAGGATGAAGGCATTTTGAAAACAGTGAATATACAGTGTTTGTCCTGCTGCAAATGCTGTGGTAGGATACTATTTTAGATTCGGACAAACAGGCTTTGCAGGCAATTTGTTTCTAAAAATCAGCCAGAACTGTTTGGCCCAAGGCCTGTAATACTGCAAAAATACAGCCGTGTGTAGCAAGTCAGGTTCCAAAAGCTCTCGGCTCTCTTTAAAAAAAAAAAAAAAGAATGCCTGCTTCCCATTTCAAGCCTTTTTCCAACTCCTGTATATCATTGGGTGCAGCAGAGGCTTAACAGATGGCGTGAGTTACTATTCTACTTTCTCTGGTGGTCCTGTAGCAACATGCAGAGTTCTGCACATACACTGATGACTTCTAAAATAACAGCAATTTGATAAAATAGAACGGAGGACTTGTTCCAGTGGTGTTTTTACACACCCCGTTATAGTTTACTATGGAAGGAAAAAAAAAATTGCTCTACTTCAATATGTCATTATATAGCAAATTGTAGTTCGGTTAGACCCCCTAATGTTCCCACTCCTGATGATTGCTGCTCCTCCTCACATTTTACCTTTTAAATATGTTCATAGTTCTAAATATTGCTGCTTTAAAATGCTGCTAATGGTTTTTCTTTTAGAAACTGTTCAGCCATCATGTAGCCCAGGGGTCCCCAAACTTTGCAGCTTTAAGACCAGGGGTGAAATCCATTTTTTTTTACTACCGGTTCTGTGGGTGTGGCTTGGTGGGCATGGTGTGGCTTGGTGGGTGTGGCTTGGTGTGCTTGACAGGGGAAGGATATTGCAAAATCTCCATTCCCACCCCACTCTGGGGTCAGCCAGAGGTGGTATTTGTCAGTTCTCCGAACTACTCAGAATTTCCACTACCAGTTCTCCAGAACCTGTCAGAATCTGCTGGATTTCACCCCTGCTGAAAACCTATGTAGGGTTCCTCCTGAGCCTCCTGAACCTCTGGGCAATGCTCTCTCTGTTCCTAGGCAGCTTGTCTTTGTCCAGTCTTGAAAGGTCATTGCCACATAGTCTTACACGACTTTATTATATTAAAAATAATTCTTTTTAGTTGATTCATCTAGTCTGGTGTTGATGGTTTCTCTAAAATGCCAACAGGATTTTCTATAATCATCCAACCATCATCAAGATACTGTAGTTGTAATGAGGAAAGACTGTATAGTGTGTCATTGGTAGATGGATAGTGATTTCCTGCAACAATGTGATCAACTATCTTCTCATAGAAGTAACTTTAAGGATTATTGAAGAAATGAATGTATTTCTGAGAGTGGCTAATTATATTCTATAAAAGATGTGGATCATTATGAAATTATTGAGGATAACAACAATAACAAAACCCTATGCACATTAGAAAAGTGTTTTGAAAGAAATAATTGAGCGATTCTGCAGTAGAAGACATAAGCTAACAAAAGCATATTCATATCAATCACACTTGGGCACAAAAATTATTGCATTTGAATTTGCTACGTGGAATAACTAATTATAAGAACAGTACAAAGTTTATGAAATCTCAGAATTAAAAAATGAACAGAAGCCTTAACTCTGAAGTTTACAGAAAACCTCCACACACAGGTCAATATCTCCACTTTGATTCTCACCACCCATTGGAGCACAAAAGGGGAGTGAACAGAACCTACACCACCCAGCTGAAAGTTTGTTTATCAGCAAAGATGGGTGGGGGAGAACAAAACCACATCTAAGAAGCCCTCAGAATTTGTGGCCATCCCACCTAGGCCTTCATCAAATAAAATAATAATAATATTTTTTAAGAAGACCCAGCAGGAGCTCCTTCATAAAAGACAAAGAAGAGAACAACAAACGATGCAACATTGTCATTCCATACATTGTAGGAATATCTGAAAAGAAAGTATTTTCAAACAACACAATATACATACCCAGTTTAAACCCAAAAATACACTAAGGCAGAAGTCTGCCCATCCCAAGAACAAAACACCCAGACACAAACTGAGCAATGTGATATATGCAGTACGATGCAACGAGACATGTGCAGATCTGTAAACTGGAGAAACAAAACAGCCACTTCACAAACACATGGCACAATATAGGAGAACAAATCCATTCGGACAAGATTCAGCAATCCATCTGCATTTGAAAGACAAAGGCCATTCTTTTGAAAACAGCAAAGAGTCCACATTCTGGACAGAGAGGACTGCTGATTTGAAAGAGGCATCAAAGAGGCCGTCTACATTAAGATTGAAAAGTCCTGTGTTAACTGGGAGGGATACAACACCACATGTCTCCTGTTTACAACACAGTCCTTTCGGCAGTTTCAGGAAAGCTCCACACCCATTTGCACCTCTCAGGTGCTCATGAGGGCAGAGATAAACCTCCAAGTGGCCTCAATGACCCTCAAAATGAGTACTAACGACCACATGACTGCTAGGAATATAAATCCTTCCATCCTCCACCATTCAGTCAGAACTGGGGAAGCTTCTTGGATGAAAAGCAAGGTGTCTTCAAGGAAAAACAAACTTCAGTTGCCTTTTAATAAATGAATCTTTCGGGACAAGCATGACCTGAATAACTGTGAATCTCCATAGACAATGCTAACATTCCCAAAAATCCCATCCAAGAAGCTTCTTTAGCTCCTTCCATTCCCCACTATCCTATCAGAGCTGAAGAAGCTTCTTGGATGAGAAATGAAACAGCTTCAAAGAAAAAAATAAGGAAGTCCAGTTACCTCCTGAAAGCAGCACCTTTGGGACATGTTGAGTTCAAACCAGATAAATTTCCTGAACACCTTGGAACACCTGCATACTTCATCAGTGTAAAGGAAAGTGATAGAAAATTAGTCTCCAAACTTAATATTGCTTCTAAAAAAAATTTAAAACATGACTAGTACTGCACCTGAATCACCTAAAGCACCCACATTTAGGGAATGGGGTTCAAAAAGAACATATTCAGGGGCAGAAAAATGTTCCAAGGGAAGACAAGAATCTTGTTGGAAGGCGTTCTCTGTCCCTGATGATCTATCTAAGGCTGTGATGGTGAACCTATGGCATGCGTGCCACAGGTGGCATGCAGAGCCCTCTCTGCGCATGTGGGAGAAACACACACATGCCCAGGAGGTTGCAGATGCATGCGTGGGGGTGGGGAGCAGGGGGTTGCACCCTCTACATGCCCCATTTTTGGTCCCAGGAGGCTTCAGGGAGGCTTACTAGGCCCAAAACAGGGTGGGGGGTGAAGTGCATGCGCGGGGATGGGGGAGTACAGGGGCTCACACGCGCATGCATGGGGCAGGAGGTTGCACATGCATTGTATTATGGGTGCAGGCACACGCACACACACGCACTTTCAGCATGCGGAGACAAAAGGGTTAGCCATCACTGATCTAAGGTCTTGAAAGTCATGTTATTAACTTGTAGCATGAAGATCAGCCCTGTCTTTTCTTTATACAGTAATCTGTTCTTCAGTTTTGGAATTCTTTCTTATTTGAACTCTTCCATCTTCTCTGGAGGTCCTTATAACCAAGACAGGACCATTATCCTTATTGTATTCTGATATATGCACCCCACTGAAACAAATAAGAATTATGAACAAATGAAGCTGGGATTCTTCAATAATTAAAGAATTCAGCAAAAAAGGTAGTAATGGAGATAGATAAGAATTTTATGCCCTTTCATTTTTTAATAAAAATCCCCAAACTCATAAATGTATTCATAAAATGCATAATATGGTTAATGCATGCAATTCCATCCTATCCAAGTGTTCAAAAAGATCTGCAAAAGAAAATAGATAGATACGTAAAAACAGCCCTCAGACTATTCATCGTGTCTTTTTCAGGGATGATGTAGTTATAAATTCGTTCTGTTTAACAAAATGAAAGAAATAGGACTTTGCAAAGATAAAATTAGAAAAAGGTAAAAATGCCCAAAGCTGCAAATAGACTGATCCAGTCCTCTGTCAGTCTGGGAAATTTTCAGTGAAAGTTGTGCTTAAAGGTCACTGATCAGACTTGGGTACCTAGAACAACAAGCATAGAAGCAGTGTAATTTCAGCTGTTTTTTCATACTTGTTATTTTTATGACCTATGGCACATCCATCTGTGTTGTTAAATATCTCAACGAAAAGCTCTTCAGTGCCACTGCATTTGGTGATATTTTCCTTTAGAGATATAAAAAACCATGGGATGTTTCTGAGATAAGAAATTTCCATTAGAATGAATTGCTCTTTTCCTCTTCCTAATAGAATAACAGAGTTGGAAGGGATCTTGGAAATCTTCTAATCCAGTGGCTCCCAATATTTTTGGCGCCAGGGACCGGTTCCGTGGAGAGACGCTTTTCCATGGACCAAAAGGGAATGGTTTCATGTGCTGCCTGCATCCCACAGATGGGGCTTTGCCTGTTTGTGCAGCACGGTTTCTGGCATGTTGTGGACCAATGACAATCCACAGACCAGGGGATGGGGACTCCTGTTCTAGTTCAATCCCCTGCTCAAGCAAGAAATCTCATTCAGACAAATTGTTGTCCAATCTCTTCTTAAAAACCTCCAGTGTTGGAGCACCCACAACTTCTGGAGGCAAGTCATTTCACTAATTAATTGTTCTAATTGACAGGACATTTCTTCTTAGTTCTAAATTGGTTCTCTCCTGCATTAGTTTCCATCCACTACTTCTTATCCTGCCTTCAGGTGTTTTGGAGAATAGGTTGATCCCCTCATTTTTCTGGCAGCCCCTTAGATATTGGATCACTGCTTCCCCCAAAATAAGACATCCCCTGATAATAAGCCCAATCGGGCTTTTGAAGGCATGCTAAAATAAGCCTCCCCCCGAAAATAAGCCCTCCCTGAAAATATTTAAACACAGAACTAGAAATCAGGTAAGATGGCAAGAGGAGCCTCATCTTGCTCCACGCGCCCCAAAATAATAAGACCTCCCCGAAAATAAGGCCAAATGCTTATTTTGAGGTTCAAAAAAATATAAGACTTATTTTTAGGGAAACATGGTATCTCTATCACCCCTAGTCCTTTTCATTAAACTAGACATACCCAGTTCCTGCAACTGTTCTTCATATGTTTTATCCTCCAGTTCCCTATTCATCTTTGTTGCTCTTCTCTGCACTCTTTCTAGAGTCTCAGCATCTTTTTTATATGAAATGTCTACAAGAAAACAATCAAGCTCAAAGAGCACCAAGGACTCACAGAATACTATTTCTGAGGTCACTATCCAGAGCCAGCAATAAAATAGATGTAAAATACGTACTTCATTCTAGCTGGAAAGCTTTACTGTCACCACAAAAGAAGAACATTTTTCCATGTATAGTGCATAATCCTGACCATGCCAAAAAATACCCTTTTTAAAAAATCAAAAGGAAGTAAGCATATATTACAATGAGAAAGACGGGGAAAGAAATGCATTATCAGATGGCAACATTAACCCTGGAAGTTACACTAATGTTATCTTAAGCCTTTAAGAATTACTCCTTCAGGTTAGGGACAGTCTTCCATAATTTCTGATTTTCTGGCTTTAACCTGGAAATTATTCTCAGTATTTGGCTTACAGAATATTTTTAAAAGTTAAACTGCAATCTTGTGTTTAACATCTTCTTCATATGTTTTAATTTTCAGTCCCCTAATCATCTTTTTTGCCCTTCCGTGAAAAATTCAAGGACAAGCTGTAATGTAACATTCTGTGAAAGAACCAGTGCTATGAAAGATGTCTCTGATCTGTTAAAACAAATGAAATGAAAATGTTGTATTGTTCTTATCTGATAAAGAAAAAATTATCCTTGAAAAAATCACTATTTAGATCGCAATATACAATACTATTTTTAATGACTTTTTGACTGCTGTTGCTCAGATGGTTAATTCCTTACCCTATTCCACAGTTATTTAAGTTTTAACTGCCACAGAGTGATGCTATCAGAAAAATATTACTAAAACTAGAAGAATAGACACAGTATTTGTAAAGGTTAATTTATATATATATGTGTGTGTGTGTGTGTGTGTGTGTGTGTATAGACATTGAAGAATCTTTTGAGAACACATACTTATACACTGCCAAACAATTGTATGAATGAAGCAAATGTATACTGTATGTAAAATCCATCATTACTAAATTAATGCAAAAACCGTAATTTAAAGCTCAGCTATTCCATACTCTTCTCAAGTATAATACCAGCTAGTCTTGTATTTCTTCTAAAGATGAAATGTGTATCCCATACGAAGCAGAAATTCTATTTCTGCTCCTAAGGAATCACATTTTTGCAATCAGCATTACATTGAGCAGCACAAATCAGACCCAGACATCAAGGTAAGCAAGTCTGAAAGAGCAACGATAATGATTTTTGTTGTATTTTTACTGAAAGGGGATGGAAGAATTGTTTATGGGATTTTCTGCCTACTAGCATATCCCTTTCTTTATCCTTCAGATTAGGTTCAGTTTGGCAAGTGGTATGTTGGAAGAGTTGAGCAATTTTGTGAATATTCTTGAACAGACGTGCCTATTTTCAAAGTGGCTATAACAATGATCAGCTACCCAATAAACATTTCTTTTATGGATATGAGGAGACACTTCCAGAGAAAGCACTGTATTACAGGCATTCTGCCATTTCTACTTTCTAAAAATGCTCATGGGACTTACGATAAGGCTGCCTTACAGTCTGCAAGGAAATGTGATGCTGTTGAGAAGTGATTAGGCTGTTAGGAGAATTCCTGAACTCTGGTATGGGTCACTGATATTCCCAATGCTGCAGGCAATATCCTCTTGTGAAAATATACCCTTTCTATTACCATCAGCAGGACATTGCTATCATTGTTCCTCTTTATTAAGCATCACCGTCTGCAAGTCAATAATTTAAGTGCATAGCAGATGTTAGTTCTATTTCTATAACTAGCAAATTAACTATTAAGAAGCTAAGTAACCAACACTATGATACTTACCAAACTTGTATACCCTTGTAAATAGTTTAAATACTTGTTTTTCTGTAATTAATAATTTCCCCATTTATTTACAGTATTTATTCTTGTATTACAGCAAAACCATATATCTATATCATTTATATCTATATATCTATTGTATAGAGATATATACAAACATAAATAATTTATGTACATTATGTTTATATGCATACATAAATACATAATTTATGTACATACATGTACATAAATACATATCATATAAGAAATGCATATCATTATATACTATTTATTTTCTATGAAACTGATGGGAAAATTACTGTTCTGGTATTAGTTATAAGAGAAACTAAGCATTTACCATTTCACAATAAACACAATAAATAAATCTCAAATTGCTATCTACATGCCTCATTCATACTTTGGAACAGCAAGTCCCATTTCACATTGTAGCACTAGTTACCATAGTGAAGAAAAACCACATGGCTGCCTTTCCAGTGGGGAATACATCCATATAAAGCAATTCCTGCATGGATTGTATTGATTCTAAGCTTGTAAGCAAAATGCCCTTTCAAAAGAGGAGCTTTGCTGGTGTGCTTAAGAGAAGAGCTGCTTCACATAAATGGCTCAGAAAAATACCTCATGAAGAAGTTTCTGTCCTTAAAGGCAACCTGTATAGATGTGAAGTGGGCAGAGATGACTAAGCACACACACAGAAGTCCCTCGTGTTTCCTCTCTTCCTTCTGATAATGGAGTGGTTTATGCACCTCAGCATAAAATAATATCTATTTGCCAGGAGTCAAATGCTAAGCTTTGATCCTGCCTTTCTCACCTCGCAGTTTATATTTATATTTTCATTTTCATGTTTTGATATTCATATTTTCATAACTTTGCCATGTTGAAAGATGGCATTACCCTACTTCGTTACCAACATATCTTACTTGCTTGGATTTTTTGTGCATATTGTATTATTATATTAAAATGAGAAAAGGAAAAAAGCTACCAGATCTGGGCTGCAAAAAGCCAGCTAGAATTTTCATATTCCCTTTGCTACCTTCTACTATCCCTCTGGATCTTTGCAGTCCAGATCTGGTAACTTTAAAGAGACAGAAAACTCTAGAAAACAACAGCAACAGAATGATCTTATTATGCATTTGAAGATTAACCAGTATTCTGAGAAATAATAAAGAGAAAGGGAAAGGAAGGGACAGGTAGGAAAAAGAAGAAACTAATAGAAAAGAATATTTATAATTCTGGGTTGAACTGTGAAATCTGTGAGGGACTCTGAGCTTGGTTGCTTTCTTGCAGAAGTTTCATTACCCATCTTCAGTGCATTGGATAATGAAACTTCTGCAAGAAAACAATCAAACTTAGAGAGCACCAAGGAATCCAAAGGAGACATTAAATGCAATTATTGTATATATCACCATATTTACTCATTAGGATTATGCTTCACCCCCACCTCAAATAATTACAGGGGTTTTTTTGTGAATTGAGGATATTGTCTTAATAGTTCCCAATAACAGTAGAAGGAGCTGTTGAAAACAAAGGAATTTGCAGGAAGGAGCAATGATTACGGGTAGTCCTTGATATATGACCACAATTGAGCCCAACATTTATGTGGTGAAATGAGAAATTTGTTAAGAGAGTTTTGACCCATTTTGTGACTTTTCTTGCCACTGCAAGAAATCATTGCAGTTATTAAATTATTAACCCAGTTGTTAAGTCAATCTGGTTTCCCCATTGACTTTGCATGTCAGAAGGCTGCAAAAGGGGATTGCATGATGTTGGGATACTGCAACTGTCAGACGTGCGAGTCAGTTGCCAAGCATCCTAATTTTATTCACATGACCGTGGGAATGCTACAAAGGTCATAAGTGTAAAAAATGATCATAAGTCATTTTTTCAGTGCCGTTGTAACTTCGGTCACTAAAGGAACTGTTGTAAGTCAAGGACTACCTGTATAAAATGTGCTGCTGAGAATATGGGATATCTTTTCAGTGTTTGCTGCATGGAAGGAGCTGCAGAATTCTCTTGCTTTACCTTTTTCTCCACTTAATTACTTGTCTGATTCCCACCGGTATATTTCCATTTTTCATCCTTCCTGCCCAGTGGTGGGTTGCTCCCGGTTCGGCCCAGTTCCTGCGATCTGGTAGCGGTGATGGTGTGACGTCACCAAACCGGTTCTCCATGACCAGGAGCTGGGCCCACCTGAGCACCCGTACTTGCTTTTTTCTGCTCTGTGTATGCGCAGAGTGCTCGTTTTGAGGTTCTTTTTCCTAGTAGAGTATTAAATGCGCATGCATGGAGCGCGCGTTCGCTGATCACGTGCAAAAGCGCGTGCATTAAGAGAACCAGTAGTAAAGGTAAGTAGAACCCACTCCTGTTCCTGCCCCAACCCATCTTTACATTTATACATTTTCTTTCATTGCCTCTGTACATTTGATTTTGTATTTGTATTTTTATGATGACAGCCTAGTCTTTTGATATGATAAAGTTATAAATCCAAATTCATATTATTGCTATTATCATCATGCGCTTTTTTCTTTTATGGTTTCTGCTTGGAAAACAAAAAGAGGTATTTCTATGTGCAAACCTGTTACTATTATTAGGAGTGGTTTTTGCATGAAAGAGAAAACTGATTGGTATATGCAAATGGTTGTTCAATTAATTTTGTAATGGGCAATGCACTATGGGCAATTAATTTTAATTCATTCATTTTAATTCATTCATTTGAAATCTTTCTCGATCGCTCTCTCTTTGCTCTTGTCCTTTTTTGAGTGTAGCTTCCTATATACATATAGGCCCGTATGCACTGTCTATGTGCCTGGAATTGTACCACATTTATGTAATTATAAGGAAGGGCTGGTTTCATTTGGAAATATCAGCATAGACTAAGAAGACTAAGAATTCATTGCATAGAATTTGGGGTCTGTGTTTATAATGTTTATGTGTACTCTATGACAGTGGTGAAGTCCAATTTTTTTACTACCGGTTCTGTGGGTGTGGCTTGGTGGGGGTGGGTATGACGGGGAAGGATACTGCAAAATCTCCATTCCCACCCCACTCCAGGGGAAGGATACTGAAAAATCCCCATTCCCTTCCCACTCCTGGGGGAAGGATATTGCAAAATCTCCATTCCCACCCCACTCTGGGGCCAGCC
>JANHFM010003398.1:65246-75409 GCA_032468115.1 Grayia smithii | reverse complement strand
GCATATCATAACTTAAAATAAGTTAGATAACTTAAAATCTCAGTAAGATTTTGAATGGAATGGAAAACATTTTGTACAAACTTTTTTAAAAAGTTGTTGCCCCTGGATATGTTGCAAAAGAGCTTATTTGAGGGCCATGGTTCTGGATATTTTAGGGCCCTGGATAACATGAAATAATTAAAAGGTTGCTTAAAGCTTTTGTATCTGTTTGTAACAATAATAGCAGCAATTAGCTTGGTGAGCAATTTTGTTTGAGATAGAGAAGCACTGAATTTTGGGAGTTCCATCGGTAGTCTAATCTGGGGTCACCTAGAGATACATCCCCGGGAATTGTTTAGAAATACTGGTGTACAGAAATAATTCTCTCTTCCCAACTGAGGGATCAAGCTATAAAGAACAAGGGGGCACCATCAAGCAGAAATTAGATATTAACTATATGTTGAATGTGGTGGAATCAGAGTGGCAGCCATTATTACCTCAACTAACATTGTGGTATTGTATCCTGTATTATGAGCAGCCTGCCAGATGGAAAAAGAAGGCTCTTGCATGAAATGTTATGAATAAACAAACGTGTTTGGTACATAATATTGTTCCGTGTAGTCCAGGAGACCAAATGCGCAAAAAGCTACAGTCTTCTTTTCCATATACATTCGCTGAGAATTCATCCTCACCTCCTCCTCACCATTTTTAAAGGACATGTCCTCATGGTATCTCATTCCCCAGCCTACTAGAAGCACATTAATTAGCATTAGAAATAGAATTAGCTGTTCTAGCTCTAGTATTTGCCCTCTTCTGAGAATTTTTGCTGTGGATGTGATTTGGAATGCTTCATCATGGTTAGTAACAGTCAGGAGTTGGGATCAGCAAGTTGGGATCAGCAAGTTAACCTTGCTTAGCCATTTTAAATTGTTGTAGTCATGCCCTTTCTCCTGAATGATGCCATTTTAGGCTGGAAAAATTGGGCAGCTGGCTTTCACAGAGGCAAGTGCCCATGTAATGCCTAACTGGTGCTTTCTGGAGCCGCAGTGGTGCACGGGTTAGAATGCAGTACTGCAGGCTACTTCTGCTGATCACCAGCTGCCAGCAGTTTGGCAGATCAAATCTCACCAGGCTCAAGTTTGACTCAGCCTTCCATCCTTCCAAGGTGGGTAAAATAAGGACCCAGATTGTTGGGGACAATATGCTGACTCTGTAAACCACTTAGAGGGGGCTGTAAGAGCATTGTGAAGCAATATATAAGTCTAAGTGCTATTGATATTGCTATTTCTCAGGTCTTACGCTGGCTCCTTATATGCAAGGGTTTTTTGCTGGAATGAAAAGTTGCTAGATCTGTTTTTAAAAAATAGGAGTAGTTCTTTCAAAAGAAAAATTGCTACATTCGTATTAGAAATAACCAAAATGACCGACTGAGCACAAAGCATTTCTACACTTTCAACCAGTCCCTTGAAAGGTGTTTAAACCACACCAGGTATCTTTATTTCTCCATCCTACCCTATCACCAATTTAGGAGACCAAAATGTGTATCCCTTCAGAAGGTGATCAGCAGGAAGGTAATTAGAATCAGAAGACTCTACCCACTTCTTGCCTTGTTCTGCATTAAAACTCTAAGGCCAGCATTAACCAGCCATCATCATACCTGAGTAGAGTAGCATCCAACATCTGGGCAACACAATCTATGTGGCATTGTTTTCTGAAGGGTAGGGTTGGAGAGTTACTTTCACACAACCTTCTGGCGGGTCTTGAGTCACGAGATTGAGACAAATCAATTAACTATACAATAGGTGTCATGTGATCACTTTTTGCAAAGTTCTGATAAGCAAAGTTAATGGGGAGCCAGATTTGCTTGACAACTGTGTTGCTAACATAACAAAGGTAATGACTCGCTTCACAACTGTATCAAGGTTGTAAAATGGGAAAAAACTCACTTGACAACAGAAAATTTGTATCAGTTGTGGTCCTAAGCTGAAGGCTATCTGTACACTGAACCTAGATAATACAAAGTAAAAGTATCCCTTCTTCTTTGTAAATTTCATTCTAGAACAAACACTGTAGGTGTAGAACAAACATTGTGATTGTAGGTTATTGCTATTGCACCCTTTGGAAGCTTCAGAATTCAAACAATGCCCCTTGTACTTGGATTAAAAGGGTTAAAAACAGAATGTTAAAATCTTGCTGTTAAAATATTCAGGCTTGAGTTATATTTCACTTTTTCATATAAAGATGAGTCCTGCTGTGGGTTATGTCAGTCTTGTCAAATTTTATCCTGTCAGCCATCAAAAAGATAAATGGAACAAAGGATTGAGATAAAAAGTTAGGTAAGTAGGAGGAGGATATGTGATATACAAAGGATGAATTGAGAACTGGGACAGGAAAGAAGGAAAAAGAATACAAGTAATGTTTGATGTATGACCATTTGTTTAGAGACCATTCAAAGTTACAATGGTGCTGAAAGAAGTGGCTTATGACCAGTCCTTGCACTTACGACTGACTATTGCAGCATCTCCATTAACACTTTATCATGATTCAGGTACTTGGCAACCATCATGACTGATTTATGACTGTTGCAGCATCCTGGGGTCATGTGATTGCCATTTGCAACTTTTCAAGCCAGCTTCTGACATGCAAAATCAATGTTGGAAGCTGGATTTGCTTAACAACTGTGTGATTCACTTAATGGTTATGTGATTTGTTTAATGACCATAGCAAAAAAGATTGTAAAATTGGATGCAACTCACTTAACAATCGTATTGCTTAGTGATGGAATGTCCAATCCCTATTGTATCTGTTAGTCAAGGACTCCCTGTAACACAAAGAGAGGCAATACATGCCATAGAGCAAGGATGTCAAACTGGTGGCCCGCAGGCTGGATGCGTCACACACTGGCCACGCCCTCCCCAGCTCCGCAAAAGGGGAACATGTCGGGAAACATCACATGACGCCCATGCCATAGAGCATTAAATGCCCTTACAATATAGTCCAGAGGTGGGCAACTATGGCTCTTTTATGACTTGTGGACTTCAACTTGCAGAATTCCTGAGAATTCTGGGAATTGAAGTCCACAGCTCGTAATTGCCTACCTCTGTTATAAACTAATTGCCTACCTCTGATATAAACTCCTCCTCTTCCTCCTCCTCCTCCTTGTTCTTGAATGTTTGAAAAATGCATTATTCCCATATTATCTGGATTCAGTTTACCTCAGTTAGAATGAGGAAAATAAGCTTTTGGTTAGGCAAGCATTGCTGTTGAGAACTATTCATTGTGCACAGAGCTGCAAATCAGCTGCTAGTTGCTAAGATTTCTCCGAATCCTCCAGTTACAAATTTTTCCACTCCACCTCTCCTGGCCTGCCATTTCTCAGTTTACATCTGTAACTGAAAAATTGGTAACATCCTGATACCACAGTCTTTCCCCTGAAAGTTGCTGAACAGTTGCTGAAGAAGTGAAATGGTTAAAATCCTGAAAATCTATTTAAAAAATGAAAAAAAAGTCTCTTTAGGACAGGAATCAAAGAATTTCCTGCCTTCAGCCAGAGAACTGATTGTAAAAATTGTGAGGCGAGGCCCAGTTCTTCTCTGAAGTGTAGAAGTCAGCCGCAGCAATTTCCTCATGCTGGGCAGCCATATGTTCTTCTCCATTACATTCCCATCTCGGACCATCTGTAATTGTTGGCGAGGGCAAGGGCATTTCTTGAATAGTGGCATGGAATAAAAGTACCCTTTCCTCCTATTTCTCTTCATTATGGAGCCTTACCAGGAATTTAAATCGTGTTTGACAGATTGCCTTCATTGGTCAGGGGCAAAGGTTCATATCCTGAGGACTAGCAGAGACAGATTGGTACTTTTTTTCTTTGCTTCCTCAGTTCAAGCTATACCAGATACCATTTTCTGCCTTTTCCGGCTCTTGCCTGGAGATGCTGGGGAAGAGCTACAATGTCAAATCCATTTGACATCTTTTCATTTTGCCTCACCCCCTGCAAATGAAAACACTTAACCCAAAATCCCAGATCCTTTTACCTGGGAGTAAGTGCCATTAAACCCAGTTCTACTTGCGCCTTAATAAGGAGAAAGGCATAACATTGCCCTGTTAATTGAGCTTTCAAGCGGTCCTCAGAATTGAGAAGCACAGAATATTCCTTCATGTAAATATTTCTAATAAGTACAGATGGCAACCTCATCTTAAATGGGCCATTTTCTTTTACTTGACTTATTACCATGACTGAGCCCAAAAATTCCATTGCTAAGCAAGACAGTTGTTAAGTGAGTTTTGCCCCATTTTACAATCTTTCTTACTACAGTTGTTAAGTGAACCATTGCAGTTGTTAAAGTTAGTAAAATGGTTATTAAGTGAATCTGGGTTCCACATTAACTTTGTATGTCAGAAGAACTGTCATAAATACATGCCAGTTGCCAAGTGTCTGGATTTTGATCATGTGACCAATGGCGCAATGGTCATGTGATCAAAGGGATGCTGCAATGGTCATAATGTAAAAACCAGTCATAATTCACTTTTTTTCAGTGCTGTTGTAACTTTGAATGGTCACTAAATGAATGGTTGTAAGTCAAGGACTACTTATACACGGAACAATGTCTCTCCTAAACTGTGCTATGTTGTGTATATCTTCTGAAGAATGTTTGGGAGAGTTGTTACCTGAAGAACTTTGTTTCCGAACTGCTGTTTTACCCATAATCAAAATTATGTAAATTTAATTTATTAATTACAGAGTTAAACTCATGCAATCAATCAACCAACATTTCTTTAATCAGGAAAGCATCTTATGCTATTGTGCATTTATACTCCCCCCTGAATCAATGAGCAGAAGCTCATTTTTCCTACTGAATGGGCTTTACCTTTAATGGACTACATTGACTACTAACACATTGTGCACTAATAAATGTAAAGATGTTGCACTGGGAACAGGAAGAATAAGAAACAAGTTGATTTGCACCACATAGTAGTTATAGGAACAATCATTAACACTCAGACTGACCGAAGAAGGAAGATCTACCTACTATAGAAAAATGGACATTAAAAGTATCGAACTTAGCAGAAATGGCAAAAATTTCAGCATATTTGAAAGACCAAACACAAGAAAGATATATTTTGGAATGGAAAAGTTGGATTGACTATATTCAAAACAAATATGGGACTAAAAAGTTTCAAATAGCTTATGAGTGAACAACAGAATTTAAGAAGATGTTTAAGATTGTAAAATGTTATAATCTGTATTTTGCTCTGGGAAGTCGGGTGGGAGGGGAAGGGGAGGTTTAATGTTTGTGGAAAATGGCTTGTAAAACTTTTCAATTAAAAACAAAACAAAACTCCAGTGATGGAGCACTCACAACTTCTGAAGGCAAGCCATTCCACTGATTAATTGTTCTAACCATCAGGAAGTTTCTCCTTATTTCTAGTTCGGTTCTTTCTTTGATTATTTTCCATCCATTGCTTCTTGGACCTGATAACACTATGTGCATCTTGCTTCATTACATGGGCCTTTCAAAGTGTCTATCTTAGCGTACTTCTTTTTCCTAGGTGTGGAGCAAACTCTAAAACTCCAACACAGCATACATCAATTTTAATTTTGGAAGGCCTTTGGGGTTCTTAGTATTCAAAGATGTGTAAATATCACATGTCTGGGTAATAAATTGCCTTGGATGCAGAGATGATTTTTAATAGGAAGAATCAGCTATGCAATGTCAATAAGCTGCTTAATAAAAGATGAAGCCCTGAGTAATTGGGGTGTATTGATGGTCAGGCAGGATGAAAATCTCAGGGCACCAAATATTCAGGAAATCCTGATAGCTTTCATGGTTACTAACAGTCACCATGCTGTATATGAGAACAGGGCTGTATAATTTGATGGGCATCACATGAAGATGTCACCATAATCTTTGACAGATTAATCAAATATTAATATTTAGAATATTGGAACAGTATATACATTTCATAAACTTCCTTATCTATTTTAACTGTACAGCTGCATTATGGAAGCTTTGTACACTCCAGTGAGGCACTCCTGGTGAGGGGAATAAAGAACAGTTTCTTTTATCATGGTGCTCATTACTTCTCAGCTTTGTAAACACTTCTATTTAAAATGACTTTTTTTTTTAAATCGCTTATCTGATTAATTGGACTAACTTCAGTAATTGATCAAGGGTTGCTTGTTTGTTTGATTTAGTTGACTGAGTGAGTTAACTGGGTAATTACTGCTGCTAAAAGCTGAAACCCAGGGTGGAGAAGACAACTGGGGAATGCAGCCAGAAACGGAAGAAGACAAATCTGCTGATGAGTGAGGTTTGAACCAAATGTAGGCTGAGTTTGCTGAACTCAGAATTCTGCAGAATTAAAGGAGAGAGAGCGGGAGAGAAAGAGGGAGGGAGGGAGAGAGGGATAAGGAGAGAGAAAGAATATGTAGCACATTCATGCACACATGTACAATTGTATAAGGTCATTAACCTATATCACACTCCAACCCAAAACACACTCAAGGATACACAGATTACCATAGCTCAAACATTGTATACGTCATAGAAGTTTTTTAAAAAAATTAAAAGCACCATTAAAAATGGAGATTTGCTTCTCAGTGTTGTCAAAAAACATTTCTGTTGTCATGTGGCCAAAAGACTCATGGATGCTATTATCTACTAAAGGGGTACCTATTTATCTAATTGCATTTGCATGCTTTTGAACTGCTAGATGGGTAGGAGCTGGGGCAAGTAACAGGAGCTCATCCCTTTGTGCAGTGGACAGGTTCTGAACCCCAGCTATCATCTTTCCAGCTGACTAGCTCAGTGTCTATAACCACTGAGCCATCCTAAAGGTAAAGGTAAAGGTTCCCTTGCACATATGTGCTAGTCGTTCCCGACTCTAGGGGGCAGTGCTCATCTCCGTTTCAAAGCCGAAGAACCAGCGCTGTCCGAAGACATCTCCGTGGTCATGTGGCCGGCATGACTAAAGACCAAAGGCGCACGGAACGCTGTTACCTTCCCACCAAAGGTGGTCCCTATTTTTCTACTTGTATTTTTTACGTGCTTTCGAACTGGGACAAGTAATGGGAGTTCACCCCGTTACGCGGTACTAGGAATTTGAACCGCTGAACTGACAATCTCTCAATTGACAAGCAGTAACAGTAACAGAGTTGGAAGGGACCTTGGAGATCATCTAGTCCAACCTCCTGCTCATGGAGGAGACTGTACTAGGAATTCAAACCTCTGAACTGCCGACCTTGCTGATCAACAAGCTCAGTGTCTTAGCCACTGAGCAACTGCGTCCCTTAAAAGCACTAACAAGTAGCTATTGCAAGGGAACACCAGCCTTAACTGTCTTCCCTCTATGAACTTCTGGAAGCCAAGTATTCACCAGTCCTTGATAATCAGGTCTGTAGACAGAAAGTTATATCCCAGTATTATCCATCTTTATTTACAAGTTGACTTCTCAGTTTCCTTTCTCTTTGTTTACCTTGAGCCTATCTGCCTCTAGGCGAGATTGGCAGCAAAGAAGTCAATGAATGAATGAATGAATGAATGATCTGCCTTTTCAGTCTCTTTTGCCTTCCTCTCTCTGCACCCTTGACCCTTAAATTGAATTTCTTCTCCCTGCTCATCCAACACCTTCTATAGGAATAGTTTGCACAGACCACATCGCTCTTCCTAAAAATTGCTGGGTATGTATTGACCCATCAGTAGGACCCCAAATTCTTCATTACTGTCCCTTAAGACTGTTTAAATGCCCTTTCCTGATTGAATGCAATTTCTCCGATTTCTCTTCATTGCTATTTCCCACTAACTTGCTTTCTTTCTGCACATTTAATGGAAAACCCTAAACCAACACTTGGAAGCAATTACATATTTTTATTTCCCTCTAGCTTAACTTTCGTTTTGTAAGAAAATCTTTTTCAGTTCTAGAATTTCCTTTCTTTTTTATTATTTCAATGTTTGGTTTCATTAGTAGCACTCTTTTATGGCTGCAGGTAGAAACCTCTGTAAACAGATTTCACTTGGGGAAAAAAAACTTATTTAGCATGACTCCGGAGACTAGCTCCCTAATAAATTTCTTATACCCTGCAGTATTTTTAACAGTTAACACATTACCTTGCTTATACGCGATCGATAAGAGAGTTAATTTACATCCTGTAAAGGTGGGAAAAATGCCCCCAGTATTAATCTTTCTGGTCTAATGCTAATTGCCAGTGCATGTATTGTAGCAATGTGTGTTAACACCAATGCGGTTAAGGGTTTGGCAGCGTTCCTGCAATATTTATTACTGTTCTTCATGATGTGAAAGTTTGTTATAAAAAATAATTTATAGAAATCTGAAGTTTGGCCCAATACTTTTTCAAATATATATTCATGCTAATTTTAAGAAATAGTGTCTTTGGTACAGTGGTCGGTTGCTCCCGGTTCGGCCCGGTTCACGCGATCCGGTAGCGGTGACGGTATGATGTCACCAAACCGGTTCTCTGCGGCCAGGACCTGGGCCCATCCGTGCACCCGTACTTACGTTTCTCTGCTCTGCGCATGCCCAGAGTGCTTGTTTCAAGGTTTTTTTTCCAAGGAGAGAAGTTAGTGCGCATGCGCGGAGCACACGTTTGACGCAAATGCGAGCGAAGCGAAGTGCATGAAGAGAACTGGTAGTAAAGGTAAGTAGAACCCACCCCTGCTATGGTATTAATATTGGGAAGTATTATTTTATATTCTGGAAGCAAAAACAAATAGACCTATTCATGAATATTTTTGTTTTTAGCCAGTATATCAAATGCTTAAAATGTTATATATGTTTTTTAGTGTTACTGATAAAAGGAGTAAAGAAGAGCAGGAGTTTTTAACACTGTCCACCCGCATGATTTATCCAAAAGATATCCAAATTTTATTGATTTATCCACTTACATAGAAACCTAGAGCTTGTTCTACCCAAGTGGCAAAGTCTACATTACAAAAATATAGATCCTTCATGCCCTGATCAAAAATGAAAAAAAGAAAAAAAAGGAACAAAATGTCAAAGCTTTATATATTTCAGTTGTACATCGAGGACTTGATACCATCCCTATTAAACATGGTTTTTGGATCATTCTAAAACACACTTAGAATTAACATTGTTGATTCTGTGGGGTCCTTGTTGGTCTCTGTGTTTGGTGGTTTCCTTGCAGAACTTTCATTACCATATTAGGTATCTGATGATGCAACGTAGTTGATGTAATGAAACATTTGTAATGGGCGGGTTTCAAAACCCATCGCTACTGGTTTGCTTGTGGGCGTTCATGCACTCGCACTCATGCGCAGAAGCGACCGGGTGGGTGGACGGAGCCTCCAACCACCGCCACTACTGGTTCACCCGATCCGGGGTGAACAGGTAGCAAACCACCAAACACAGAGAGGACCAAGGACCTCACAGTTCAAACCTGAGCTACAAATAATCTCTTTTATCAATGTTGGGCCTCTCCTTAAAGTTGATCTTCAAAGACCAAATGCAAGGCCTGTGTCTAGAGTGGAATAAAGATGAAAGGAGATTCCTTCAAACAAATGTCACAATTTGGATTGCACCTCCCTATGTAGTTTGCAAAGATATTCATGCAAATGGTAAATACTGTAGGTCACATCTCATGGAACAGCATTCCTATAACCTATGGTTTTGGAACTACAACCAGTGCCTTTTTATCATAGGCATGTCACTTTTTTTTTTTTAGATCAAAAGCTTCATTTGAATCTTGTGGAATGACTTAATCTAGACAAGGGAACATTGGACTAGACACAGTAGAAAAAGGGCATGTTCAGGATAGAAATCACATATAGCATAGCATAGCATAGCATAGCATAGCATAGCATAGCATAGCATAGCATAGCATAGCATAGCATAGCATCAGGGGTGGGTTCTACTCACCTTCGCTACCGGTTCTCTTCGTGCACGCGCGCGTGCGAAATTTGCCACGCTACCGCCGTAATTTGCCGTAAACCGCGCTACTGCGCATGCGCAGAAAATTTATTTACAAAAAATTCGCCGAAAAAGCGCTCTGCGCATACGCAGAATGCTAATTTTGGCGATTTTTAAAGAAACAGGTAAGTTGGGGCGCGCGGGTGGGCCAGGGTCCGAGACGCTGCGAACCGGTTCGGTGATGTCACAGCGTCACTGCTACCTATTTGCGCGAACCGGACCGAACCGGGGGCAACCCA
>JANHFM010003398.1:49953-65146 GCA_032468115.1 Grayia smithii | reverse complement strand
CTTTGACAGAGTGAGGGTCATCTACAAGGTCATGTCCATCTAATTTGTATTTTATGTTTTGATTTTTTTTGCCAATGAAATATGTTGTACCAGACCTTTTTTTCAGAATAATATGGAATTTATTATATGAGAAAGAAGAAAACAACACTATTAAAGATTAAACAGAGCTAAATCAATAGGGCTGCATCTCCCAATATCTATATCTGTTGCAAAAAACCTCCTGCCAAATGTCATTGCGCCACCCGTCTACAACTCTGATCTTGTCTTGCTGACCAGGCAAAACTTTCTCTGCAAATACAGTCTTCTTGCTGACTACACACAGCCTTCTCTGCAGATATTGTAATTTTGATCTCTGAGTAGCTGAACAGTTGTGAACTGACAAACTGTAGTCTGACAAACTGAAACTGGTACTTGAGTCATTTATGCAGAACTTGATGGGAGTCAAATAGAGAGCCTAAAAAGTCCTTTTCAAGCAGGAATTTTGTTAATGACAGAAAATGGGCTGGAAGGTTACCCAATTCATATATAGATAACCAAATACAGTGTAGGGGATCAATGAAAGAAACAAGAGAAGCAATAAAGACCCCAGATTGAAACAATAATAGCAAATCCTTATCTCAGCTGAGAAACAGCAACAAAAAAGAAAAGGAATAGGATAGAGGATTTCAAAACAATAATTCACCAATTCTCTTATCTACAAATAGTAAAGAATAATAAAAACTCAGGAAACAGCATAATAAAAACTAAAGTAATTTATTTATTTATTAAACAGACACAAAAACACCAGGGGTGGGTTCTACTTACCTTTACTACCCATTAGTAACAGGAGCGTGCGTGTGCACACTTCTGCGCATGCACAGAAGCTTCTGCGCATGCGCATATCACCAATGATGACATCAGGATGAGTGGGCGGAGCCTCCCACTACTTTTACTACAGGTTCTGTAGAACCGGACAGAACCAGGAGCAACCCACCACTGACATACACACATCTCTACCCATGTCAAAAAACCCAACTCTTAATGCAAATTAATGCTTCCCATGTTTTCATTTGGACTTTGAAAGAATTACCTGCCCAAGGTAGAAGAAAGTATTTTATTGGCACTAAAGGACCCAACTATTTCACACATGTATATGAAAATTAAAATTTCTGGGCAGCTTTCAGATTATTCCAAACTAAGCCTTCAAGGATGTTTATATGCACCCTCTTACAAAAATGAAAAAAAAATCTCTGCACAATTACCAAATGTAGAAAAGTTGGAGAAAGTTGAGGCCCTACCCAAGAATTTGGAATTTGTGTGGGCCTAGGCAAAGACGAATCTGTCTGACTCAATTCTACCATGACCAAGTCTTTGACCTTGTCTACTGTTGGACAAGGAGGTGGAAGCTGTGATCCCACTTGAATCCTTTCCTCGGTTGGAAAATTCATGCGATAGTTATTCATGCTAAAGTCACCTCTTGACTCAATTATTGCAATGCAATCTATCTAGTTTCTACTTTTGCTTTCAGGTCTGATTCAACATGTTGGTTGTAAAGCATTCCATAACTTAGGGTCAGGTTACTTGAAGGATCAACTATCTCTTGCCTATTTGAACTGGCAAGGTTGCAATACGTTCCCTTGATCAAACAATAACATGACCTAGGAAGCATGCCCTTTTTTCTCACAGCACCTGCTGTGTTCCAAGGAACCATAAAGACTCAGCTGTTCCTCCAGGCTTTGGGCTAAGGTATATGGAGCCCCTTCTGTTCAATATCAGATGTGGATGGGATGCTTTCAAGTGACTACCAGGTTCATCATATTGCTCTTCTTTCTTTTTCTTTGATTCTAATTTTACTGTTTCCTACTACATTGTTTTATATTGTCTGGTATATTGTAATCCATCCAGAGTCCACTTCAAAGAGCGAAGCGTGAATAAAAGTGAGAAAAGAATATTTACAAATTTGGGTACATTAAATCCACACTGATTTTGTCATAGCAGGAAGTTTTAATGCCAGGTTAGGGACTTTCAATAAAGCCTTTTATTCTTACTTCAGTGTTGTGTCCAATAGATTTGAAGAATATCACCTGTTGATTCATCAATATAACATTTAAAATTAAATTATACAAAGTCTGCTTAACCAAATTTAAATATGTTGAGATTATTTTGTGTTAAATGGAGCCATTCACATAGACTAGTCTGAAGAGTTTATATTTTGACCTACAGTGCGTTCTACTTCAATATTCATGGACATTATTTGCCATAGATTAGCCCATTCACTGCTTTGTTTCCAAATTGAAAGACACATATAAATTGTGTCTTTACAGGGGTGCAATGCTACCAGATTGGACCAGCTCAGCCAAGCCAGTAACGATGGCTGGAAGTGGTTCGGAGAAATGGTAGTAAAAATGGCTGCTTGCCTGCTTGGCCTGCCTTGGCGTGCTTCAAGATCCCTTCAACTCTGTTATTCTGTTTTGCTTTGGTTTTTTCTGCTTGCCTGCCTGGCCAGGCTAAGCCACCTATCTAACCACCAATTTATGGACTGGTTTAGAACAGGCAGCAAAGCTGGCCTCCCCTTCACTTTTCTGGTTGGGGGTCTCAAAAATTATTAAAGATAGAAAATCAATAAGTGACCCAAATATTATTGCAGAAAGTTGGGAGAGGCATTTGGCCGCTCCAGCAGCAGCAGAATGCTCTGTTGATGTGATATCCTCTCTGAGCTTGATACAGGGATATGAAGCCTTAACCCAGTGGGCAAAAGTGTCAATCGCGGAGGTGAGGCATTTAATTTTGTCTCTGAAGACAAACAAAGCTCCAGGACAGGATGCACTCCTGGCATCGGTATTTAAAGAAAACATAGCCTGGTGGGCACCTGTCCTGGTGAGTCTCTTTACTTTCATCAACAGAACAGGGCAAATTCCTGCCAGTTGGCGTACATCAATACTTATTCCATTACATAAAAAAAGCTCTAGAGATAACTCAGATAATTTCCGGTTAATTAGTCTAATTGATATTTCAGCAAAAAATTATGCTAAGTACTTGCTTCATAAATTAGAAGATTGGATAAAGAGAAATAATATTCTAGCTGAAGAACAGACAGGCTTCAGGAGTGGAAGATCTACTATGGACAATTGTTTTGTGTTGGACCATTTAATAACAAAATTTAAGTTTTGGAAAAAACCACTGTATGTGGCATTTATAGACCTAAAGGCAACCTTTGATACAATTGATAGACAAATTTTATGGGATAAATTAGATGCCTTGTGAATAGAAAAGAAACTGCTATATTTAATTAGATTGTTATACATGGAAACCCAGGTAAGAGTTCGAGTGAACAGGACAGGATTGATAACAAATGCAATCCCAATAAAGAAGGGCGTAAGACAAGGTTGCATTTAACCTCAACACTTTTCAATTTATATTTAAATGACTTTCCAAAAAGTTTGGAAGACATATCACTCCATGGGCCTAGTATAGGAACAAGACAGGTAAATTGCTTGTTATATGCTGAAGACATAATTCTGCTGTCGGCTTCACAGGTGGGGCTACAAAGGTCGCTCGGGAGGTTGGCAGCATATTATATAAAAAATCTCTTGACAATTAACATAGAGAAATCAAAGGTAATGATATTTAGCAGGCAATAAAAGATGAGTAAATAGGTTTTAAATGGCAGAAGAATAGAACAAGTTAGTCATTTACTTATTTAGGGCTAGTATTCCAGACAAATGGCAAATGGAATAAGCATGTAAAAGCTGGAACTCAGAAGGCCTTGGCTCGGACAGCCCAGTTAAATAAAGTTATTTTAGAGAAGACTCCATCTTCATTAACCCCAGTGCTAAAGGTCTTTCAGGTGAAAATTGAACCAGGAGTCACCTATGGGGCAGAACTATGGGGGTCAGTAAGTTGCCTGGGCTGGAAACTCCTCAAAATAGGTTCCTGAGGAGAATTTTGGCAGTGTCCCCTGGTACCCATGCATAGTAAGGGCAGAAATGGGAGTCCATGCGATCGGCACTAGGGCCATGTTGAAGACTGTCTATTATTGGCTAAGAATAATCAAGATGGAGGTTACCAAAGCTAACACTAATGGAACAGATTATCTCAAGTAATAAAAACAATTGGTTATCAAGAATTTTGAAGCAGGTGAACAATAGAATTTAAGAAGATGTTTTGTTACTTAGCTATATAAAAAAGGAGTTAAAGTGTGAAAGGGTTAAGAAAAGTGTTTATAGTTAGTTAGCATATGTTTGTTTAAGATTGCAAGATGTTATATCCTGTATTTTGCTCTGGGAAGTCGGGGGGGGGGGAAGGAGAGGGAGGGGGGGTTAATGTTTGGGGGAGATGGCTTGTAAAACTTCTCAATAAAAAAAAACACTCAGACTGACCTACTTCACAGGATTGTTGTAGATTCAAAAGGAGGAATGAGGAAAGTTAGGCCATATGTTAAATAATTATATAATTTTTCTCCACACTGGTTTTGGCTCTAATGAATCCTACTGCACTGTATTTATTGTAGATAACCAGCAATAAACCGGTATTTTGTACTAAACTCAATTCAGATGCAGCAATCTTCATGCAGGAATAAACCACAGTTACTGGAATAGAAAATGGATGTTTCTTCTTTTGTTTGCATCAGAATGCAAACCATCTAGAATCTATGAAATCACCTTTAGAGCTCTTCCTTTGATGGCAGAGGTTAATAGTTTCCCAGTTCAGCTACAATAGGAAATTCACCTTCAACATTCTGTGATTCAGGGAGAAACAGAAAGAGAAAAGGGACAAAAAAGAGGAAAAAAAGTGTGGGAATTATTATAGGTCCAGAAAATCTGCAATATAAATCTGTCTGGAATGTAAATTCATCTTTTGCCTGCATATGGAAATATATGGTAGATCTTCAGATTCAAAGAAGAGACTGTGCAATGCATCTGTGGACACAGAGGTGGCTCTGCCAACCCAGACTCGAGGCAATGAGTGGGGGGAGTCATTGCTATTGTAGCAATGATGGGTGTTATTCTGTGATACTGCTCACAGTTTCCTATCATTTTTGGCAGCACCTGTCCTCAAAGCTGATGGGGGCTTCATAGCACAGGGCTTGCCCATGGGTTCTGTCAGCAGCTGCAGCTTCATGTTCTCTTGGCTGGATGTCACAGTGACGTAGGGTTTCTTTCATAGTGTTTTTGTGGCATTTGGTTTGTAGCGTGGTTGACCTCAGGATCTCTTCCCAGACTCCAGTACACTGTAGAGGACCCGAAAAGGCATATGGCAGTCATCCACTCACATGACATGTCCCACCTATCTCATCTGGTAATCAGGGACTAGTGGATTCAACACAATCCAAAACCTCCAGGTTGGAGTCACAGTCTTGCCAACAAATGCCAAGGATGGAATGAAGACCGTGCATATGAAATTTCTCATATCTTAATATGATTCAGACGACCTTCAGAAGCTGTGTGAGCACTCCTCTCCTGTTCTGTTAAGATGGCCAACTTTTTTCAGCTTTCCATGCCAGTCTGAAGAAAGATGCTACTACTTTAAAGAATCCAGCCTTCCTTCCTTCCATTTTTATGCTCCCCCCACTCAACAGAGGGCAAATAAACATATACAATGCAGTTAAAACAGATTCATATGAGATCTAAGCCTAGTGTCTGGGGGAATTCTTATGTCTTTCTTTCTTTCTTTCTTTTTCTTTTTGAAACTCATGCAAAAGCCTGTGGGCTGCGTTCCCACAAATTCTTGATCATTGTTGAAGCCTGCACTATCCCAGTAATCAAGTGTCCAGGGTGAGGGCAATTGTGCAAAGGAAAGCATATTTTTTGGTATAATTGCTTTTCTGCTAAATGTGATGATGATACCAGAAGTTTTATATACAATTAATATGCAAGTTGTAGATTAATGGAAGAAAAGAAGCTAGATACTTTTGATCTAGCTTGCTGATTGTTATTTTCAGTTTTAAATATAAGAAAGAGAAATAGGAATGTGATATTCTGTGGAAATATTGATCTTCTAAGAAGAAGCAACAAGTTGCTAATGTTGAGCCAGGTACCACTTATTCTATCTCTCTATCTGTATATTTGGGTTTTCTTCCCTATTTGTTGGAATTTATCTATTTTCACCACTGAATTGCATTTTGTTGAATAGGGCCCAGTGTTCAAATCTGTTCAAATCTTTCTGAATCCCCAACTTGGTGTCATCTGCAAATTTGATGAGGTCTCCTTCTAACCCTTCATCTAGATCATTTATGAAGATATTGAAAACTACTGAGCCTAAGATAAGATCTTGCAGTATCCCACTGCATGCTTTCCTCCATGTAGATGTAGTTCCATTGAAGACTATGCACTGAATACAGTTGATCAGCCAGTTGCTTCAAATCCAGTTCTTTATTTTATTTTAATAATGTTTATTTTTTTTTCTTTAAAAAACAAAAACAGAAACAAAACAAGAACAAAAATAAAAATAAAAATAAAAACAACAGGAAAAAAGTTTCCAATTTACAACAGTTCCATATCAGTGTATATTCACAATTTATATTCCCCCCCCCTTCATATTCACATATTTATAATTGTGGTTCCCTTATTTCTTACATATTATTTATACTACTCCTTACTTATTAAATCCAGTTCTTAACAGATTACTGTAGTCTTTCACTTTTGATCTGATCTTCTCTTTATCCAGAACTGAATGTCTTCTTAATGAGATTTTGTGTCTGAAGACAATTCAGATGACTCCTTTGAATGAAATCTTCAAACTGAATCACCAAATCAAGTCAAAGCATCAAATTGAATCAGGTGAATTAATTTGAAGATACAGAAGTGGACTTCTGTGCAAGTATGCACATATATTTATTCAATTAAATTCAACATTCAAATTAAATTTATTCAGTATAATAATTTCAGTCTGAGTCTTCAGTCAACTTCAGATAAAACCTTTGGTGATGCTTTCCTTCCCTTTCTTTCCTTCATGTTTGAAAAAACAATCATACTAGCAGTTATTATAGTATAAGAGTAACGTTAAAATAATACATATTTTCAGATGTGCGAAGTTCAATAGTTTATGAAGATCTATGTTATATCTCAGTTTTCCACAATTTGATATCCTCCATGTATGTCTGGTAGTCATATTTCCATATATCCTAAGGGTACCAGACTTGGGAAAGATATTTCAGTCCCTGCTTTCTATATTGGCTTTTCACCTAAGCTATATAATATCTTTTCTGTTAAGATATTAACTAATTATTCTTCAGTGTCATGACTGAGGGTTGGTTAATAATTCATAATGCAATCATTTAGTTGAGGATTCTGTCTTTTTTTTCAGTTCACAAATTATTCACATATACTGTACATATTGCAATTTTCTAGAATTTATTCATTATTAAAAATGACTTTGTGAATAACTCCCTAATTTGTGCTGAATAGTTCATTACAAGACTATGGAACTGCCTTATGATCACAGGAGAGTTTGGCTTTTTCTGGTAGTTTGCCTTTAAAAGACATTTCTAATAGAGATACTCTTCTGGTTTGATTTTAAAACACATGAAAGCATTTGAAATCTTGGAAGGGTAATTTCATGGCATTTATCTGTACTTAGTTGGCTAAGTTCCCCAGGACAGGAAGGCAAGGTATGTTGCAGATCCCATCTATTAAAGCTGTACATCTGATGGGACCATGAAAAAAGGCATTCTCGGTGGTGTTTCCCTTTCTATGGAACTTCGTTCCCCTAGAGGTACGATTGGCCCCCATCTTGTTGCTTTTCTGAAAAGTCCTGCAGATGTGATTTCACCATTAGGCCTGGACTCCACGAATGGAGAGGGAGCCAATCAAGTCATCAGTCTGATTGTGTTGCTGCTACCGGAATATGTGGGTGGAGTATAGCAATAGCACTTAGACTTATCTACCACTTCATAGTGCTTTACAGCTCTCTCTAAGCAGTTTACAGAGACAGCATATTGCCCCCAACAATCTGGGTCTTCATTTTACCCACCTCGGAAGGACAGAAGCCTGAGTCAACCTTAAGCCAGTAAGAATCGAACTGCTGAGCCTGCAATACTGCATTCTAACCACTGCGCCACCATGGCTCTGGATTTCTAATGTTGTAAGCCACCCAGAATTATGTTTATGAGAGCCGGACAGATTATATGAATTTGTTTAATAAATAATATACACATATATTTTTAAAAATATAATAAGTGCAAATAATTGATTCTGGTTTACCTAAATCCCTTCACAGTGCTGACTGCAGGGAACAAGGGAAGGCCAGAAGCTTTGCTAATGTTAAGAGAGTAATTTTTTTGGAAACCCTAATATTGGTCTGCAACATAGTAAGTTTGAATTCCTGCCATTTTTCAATGGTTTATGAATTTATCTTGTTTTTTATCCCTTCAAGTCAGTGTTGGCTCCTGGAGACTATGCGGACTAGTCCTGAAGTTTGATTTACTCTTGCTTTCTTCCTAGGGCTAAGAGAAAGGATGAGGGTGAAGAGAAAGGGATTGACTCAAGATCACCCAGCTGGCTTTCATGACTATGAGAGGACTAGAACTCAAGGTCTCTTGATTTCTAGACTAGTCCCTTAACCACTATGCTGTGGGTGGGGTGATTACTCTATATTGCTAAATGGTCAGGTCATTTAGCAATAAGTCTCCAAACTTGGCAACTTTAAGACTTATGGACTTCAACTGCCAGAATTTCCCAATAAAATTATCTTTAAATGTTAAAATAACCCCAGTTGGGAAGTTTAACAAACCACCTTTGTGCTTATGGAAGTCTTATATTCCACATTGGCTACATTTATTGGAGGAGAAGTCGAGCACATCTTGAAGGTACAAAGGTTGGTTATGACATTGTCCTTTTTAAAGCTGGATTTTTTTTCACTGGATTTTAATCAGGCTCCAAACTAATTTGTCCTTTTTCTGTATCCAGAAACTAATTGGAAACATTTGTTGAGAATGGTTGTACTTTGGGTTTGCATTGACTAGTTTCATCATCAACAAATTCTGCCCTTTGCTTTGGAGCACTTCCTGTATCTTTGGTTTCATACTCTTCCAAGGAAAATCTTTAAGGAAGGAAGGAAGGCGCAGGCAGACATAATGGAGGGAAGTTGTTTCAGCTGTTGGATTTGCCCTTTTCCTAAAGAGAACACTAAAATCTTGTGATTTTTGGCAGAGGTCTTATTTTTGGTAGAGAATGAGAATGATGAGGGAACACAGGAATTGACCCCAACTGGCAAAGTCTCAGCAAGGGTCATCTGCTCCTATTTAGTGTTGTCTGCAGTCAGGCGTTGTTCTATTACCTTGTGCTGAAAAAGCTGTTGCTCGGCCATGACTAATTCTCACTTACTAACTCTATTTCCATAATGGAGCACATTTATCATAACAGTATTATTATAATTAAATGAAGTCATTCAAGGTTATTTATCTCTACCACAGGAAAAGGGAAGTAGAAATTTTCCACAGGGCTTTCCTAAGCTATTTTCTACTCTGCTGCCACATAAAAGAGCTTTGATTTGAAAGGACCAAGGGGCAAATATTTCATTATTTGCTCCTGTTGTGACAGTATATTTTATTTCTGCATTGCTTTTGTATGACCATTTAAGACAGAAGCACAGTTTTAAAATTAGAAAGAGGTTTCTTAAGTGCAGTCCTGTTGGTAGGGCAGCATTTTGAGTAAAAGTGCAGTGGGAAGAATAGGTTTTCCTTGATTCATGCTTATCAGATTTTGTATTCCACTTATAAGTATAACAGGGAATCCCTTCTTTGATCAAACACTGAAAGGACATCATCAATTAAGTGCTTAATATAAATTACAGGATCATATATAGTAGAAATAGAGGATATATGGTCAACAAAAGTATTAAACAAATGTACAATTACTATATAGTTACAGAAAGCAATGAGTAATTCTAGAGCAAATTGCAAAATGTGATAATTGCAGTATCATAAAATGCCATAGTACTAATAGATGATTGGAATGTAAATCCTGGAAAAGAAATGGAAAAGGGATGCCAGTTTCATAAAATAAAGACAGAAAATAAAATAGCTAATATAAAATGTTTGTCCACTGGAAATAACATTGAACATAAATAACTATGTAAATAATTATGACCTTGTTATTTTAAAAAAACTATAGCTCTGTTTGATGCTCCCTTTTGTTGCAGCCATATTACATAGGCAACTTAAATTCAGTTTATAAACAATGGGGTATGTTATATGTACTACCTTGAACTCCTGAGTGACAGGTGGGATATAAATCAAACAAATTACTTAAGATAGGATTAGACCTAAGTATCTATGATGTGCTACACGGGTCATTGGAAATTAATATCTACTTTGTAGAAGCACCCCTTATTCCACAGGATTTTCAGATGGAGTTTCTGTTCCATTTTTCAGTGAGATGGAAGTTCAATTCATGTTGTTATCATAATCCTATATGACAAGCATTTACATTGCATTGCACATTCAATTACCAACAGGACACAAAAGTCTAGTATGGAAATGTAAATATTTTAATAACTCTGTAACAAAACTGAATGGGGGTTCCCACCTGCTCCCCAGTTCAAAACAAAAGGAGGCTTAAGGTTTGCTGTCTTAAAGTTGCAGAGGAAAAACAAACTGTCCTTGACTCTTGTTGGAACATATGGGGATTGTCTGAACAATAGTGATGGCCTTCTGAAGCCCTCTAGGCATTTTGGAAATCCAGCATAATTGGAAAGATAATCTTCTATCATTGTCCTGCTTCAGCTGGGGAGGGAGAGTCAGGCTTCTCTGTTCTTGAAGACCACTTTGAAAGTCAAAGCGTTCCTCTAGATCATCTCCATCCTAGCCTTTTTAGGCATTTAGAGCCACAGTGACGCAGAAGTTAGGATGCAGTATTGCAGGCTACTTCTGCTGACTTCTGGCTGCCTGCAATTTGGCAGTTCAAATCTCACCAGGCTGAAGGTTGACTCAGCATTCCATCCATCTGAGATGGGTAAAATGAGGACCCAAATTGTTGGGGGCAATATACTGACTCTGTAAACTGCTTAGAGAGGGCTGTAAAGCCCTGTTAAGTGGCATATAAGACTAAGTGCTATGGCTATTGCTATTCAGAGTCCTTTGAAAATGAAATGCAGTTCTAAGAAGAATATTTACTTCTATATCCAGCTTGCATGGATGCCAGGTAAAGATAATGTTCCTGAACTTGCGCTATATTTCCTGGATTTTTCATTCTCCCTTTTGTATAGGTGTGTCTTCTCAAGACATGAGGAAAATGCTTTAAGGCCCAACCAAAATGGTTTTATTTTCATATGAAATACTAAAGTTAAGAGATCTTTCTGGATGGTTCTCATTCCACTCTGTGGTGGTTTCTATAAATTCTCCAAAGTGGTAGATAACCTTAATGCATTCCCTCTACAACCCTAGTGCCTGGAAGATAAGCTTTTAGGTTGATTATGTCCTAAGAGGTTACCATGCTTTCAGATTCTTACACAGGTTTGATAGAAATATATATTTTTTTAAGTCAGATATATTGTTTCATTGCTGCACTCATAATATGCAATATTGAACATCACTTTCAATTTCACTGTCCATAAAACTGATGCCTCCTTTTTAAAAAAAACAAAAAACTCCTTTATTTTATTTGAATACTCCAGTTTGAAGAACTCCTTCAAATTGGATTTCATGAATTTTGCAATGAATGCTCCAACTGAGACTCTGGATAAAAACTAAACATAAACTATGTTTTTCTCTGCCCTACATGCTCAATATTACACATTGGTTCAGGAGAGTAAAAGAATTAAAATCGAAATGGGCTGGTCACATAGCAAGAAGAATTGTTGGCAGATGAACAAAGGCAATCCAAGAATGAATCCAGCTTGATAAAAAGCGCCCACAAAAGATACCTAAAAGCAGATGGATCGATGACATCAAGTATCAGAGGCTCAATGGCAAAAGAAAGTTCAGGACTGTATTGGTTGGAACCATGCGGAAGAGGCCTTCAGCCTGCAGTGGATAAACAATGGCTAAAATGATGACATTGGTACCTCAAATGTTGTTACCAGATTGCATAAAACTAAAAGATAAAACAGTACAATCCATCTCCTTTGAATCTATGAAAGAAACTGATTTCTCATGACCAAATTAAAGTGCTGTCCACAAATCTGAGAACTGGCACAAAACTATCTGAGTCTGTAGCTATCCAGCTAGCACACAAGTAAATAATTCAGCAGGATTCATTTATAAAAGAAACTTCTTTATATGCAATAATATAAAACATGATGCATGTATACAATATCCATGCAGCTCTTGCAACATGGTAGAGAGAAAAAGAACTAGCAAGGGCAAAGACAAGAAGTAGAAATAGAAGTAGAAGAAAGGAGCGATCAAGCAAAGACAAACAAACTATTATATACACAGAACAATTAAGCTAAGCCATGCCCAGGCTCCAAGCCATCTCGCATGGCTCACAACAAATCCTGTGTCTCCGTCACCAAACAGTTCCCATTGGCTGACGTTGTTATGGCTATTCCAGTTCATAAATTCTTATACACTGACAAAAACCACATTTGCTGCCTGACTGACAAATTTTATCCTGCTACCAACATAATGTCAGTAAATAGTACTGTCCTTTTTTACCATGTACAGACCACATTAAGAACAGGAGCCTCAGATATTTCAAGTCTTTTTTTCCTCCATATCCACCAAGCATCAGCAGAAACTGTGAAAACATCCCTCTCCTTAATGTGGAACTAGGCTGGGGACTGGGGGGAGCCAGTAATAGCCTGATAGATAGCTAGACTGGTGGGATTAGCTCTGTCAAAAGCTTTATTCAACATATGTGTATTCAAAACTGTATGTAAACTATTGTCAGATGAGACTATTAACTTCACTGACGTGTGGGGTACAAAACAGCTGTTACATCAACGTCACATACCTCATTTTTAGATACTAAAGAATATAGTGGCATGAAATCACTTAAACAAACATTTAAACTGCATTTTTATGCACAAAAAAGTAGAATGTGTTCTCATGTTCTAAAGGTTCTTTTTAATCCAGATTGTCCACTATATTAAATTTGCTTCTATGATCTTGCGACATATTATGAATCTGAGATGTATGGGTGTATGGGTGTGTAAATGTTACATTCTTAAAAGGGACCTTCAGTTTGGCACTGATCCCCTTTCAACTGATTTTGTGTAAAAATTAATCTCCTAAATCTTATAGTGGGTATTTAAAAAATCCAGCCCCTTTTGTCTGAAACTTCAACTATCAGCTTTGAAAATCTATCAATGAAAATTGCAACACCTCTTGCTAATTTCTAGCACCCACTTTCATATATCTCCCCAACACCAGCTTCTGTAAGAACTGCCTATGACAGGGGTTTGCAACCTTAAACACTCAAAGAGCCATTTGGACCCATTTCCCACAGAAAAGAAAACACCAGGAGCCACAAAACCCTTCCCGTGCGTGACTATTTCTTAAGCGGCCACAAAACTAGCATATGTAGTTGAATTCAATGTTCTGTTTTCTTATGAAACTTTTCTTTTGTTGGATTTATCCATGGTTGGCCTACCGGGGGTTGAAAAGCTCAAAAAATCGCGTGCCGGAGGGTGTCACACGTTGGCAGTTGTGATGCATATTTGTGACAGGGAGCCGCAGCAGAGGGGTGAAAGAGCCACATGAGGCTCCAGAGCCACAGATTGCTGACCTCTGGTTTAGTTGAACCTTTTGTGACTATAAAAGGTTCCAAGCTTTTTCTATTTGGGTGTGACCCCTAAGGTTTGTAACCTTAATTCTGCCACTGTGGATTTGACCCCTGCCTTTCTGGGTATTTAAGCAAATGGGAGTGGGCAGGTAAGTGGATTCAGGCAGTCAATTATGAGAGGGTCAGAGATGGTATTGAGCCAGTTCAGACTGGTTCGGGCAAACCAGTAGTGGAAATTGTGGGCGGACCTGGCCACCCACCCTGGCTCTATGCCGTCCTATTTAGGCACATTTTTGAGGCCAGGAGCATGCACGGAAGGCACATGCGCAAGCAAAGCGCACATGTGGAAGGCAGGGCTCATGCACACGTGAAGCAAGCATGTGCACACGGGGTGAACCAGTGGTAATAAAATGTGAAACCCACTGCTGGAGAGGGTGATGCCAGCAGGAGCCAGTACAAAGAACTAATCAAACCCCTCTTAGTGAAATCTGCAAGAGCCAATTAGGCAAATATCATTGTATATCCAACTTCTTCTTTCTGGGAAAGGTAATAGAGTAGGGTAATTGCTAGAGCAACAGTTACAGAGAATCCCAGGAAAAATAGACTATCTAGACCCATTATGGCAAACCTATGGCACGCAAAGCCCTCTCTATGAGCACATGTGCAGTCGCCGCAGCCCAGATCCAATCGCATTTCTCCATTGCATTTCACTCAATCAATTTCAACTTCTCATGAAAGAAAAAGATTTTGCGAAGTTGGAATTGATTGCGTGAACCTTTTCACTCACACGCTTCACAATGGGGGAGATGGGGTCCCATCTTCATCCTGAAGGCCATTACGACGCAGAGCCACAATACAACCCTGCATCGGCTCGGCAAAAAAAAAAAGTTGTTTCTTTTCCTGCAGAGCTGCCTGTGTTGGAATGTCCCCTTGTCCGCCATCCAGCTGAGCATGGGCACACTGCTCATCAGTGTTCGGACATCATTCCCACCACCCAGCACCAGTTCAGGGGTTCCTCCCCCCTGTGGGGGGAAGAGACAGAGAAACAGAGGGAGGCACAGAGAGAGAGAAGGAGGGAAATAGAGAGAGAGAGAAACGGGGGGGGGGGAGAGAACTGATATTACATTTTTTTTTTATTTTTGCTAAACGTCATGTTTCAAAGGCAGAAAAAGTCAGCCCAAAGGAGTCTTTGATAGCTGAACACTGAGAGGCATGGATTTCCTCTGCCTTCTGCGTTCCCACGCGGTACTGAAGCGAACCAAACAGGCCAGGGTCTCCCTGCTAAGTGGCCCCAATGAACCTGCTTGCAAACTCTGCCAAGTACAACTCCAAATGTTCACCTCATGCATCCCTCCCAGCCAGCCCCAGCACCATAGTGGTGGCAGGAAGGTGCGCACCCTGCCTGCTCCACTCTTGCCGGCCAGAGGTTGGGCTCCACACCGCTGCCTCCCAGCCAGAGTACCACATTTGTTTGTTTGCTAGTTGCCTCCAAGGGGGGAGCTGCGCTCAGGCTGCCCGGGCCTCTGCCACGGGGGGGGGGGGGGGGTGGA